>CAJNDV010002035.1:0-11413 GCA_905221635.1 Symbiodinium sp. CCMP2456
CGCACGCACGCACGCACGCATGCGCACGCGCGCGCCCCGCACGCACGCGCACCCACGCGCTCGCGCCCACTATACCCTAAGCCCAGAAGCCCATGGCCCGTGGAGGATTTGCGATGGGCGAAGACGAACCGGTCAAAGTGGTCGAAACGATGACCGCAGCTCCAGAAACGGCCCCAGGGGCTGAGGAGACGGCGGACACTTTCAGCAAGCCTGAAGCGAATGCCACAGAGGAGGCCACGGCAGAGGCCACAGCAGAGGCACCTGCAGAGGCACCTGCAGAGGCACCTGCAGAGGCACCGGCAGAGGCACCGGCAGAGGCACCGGCACCGGTGGTAGCAGAAACGACCCAAGGCTCTGAGGGAACGGAGGACAACTCCAGTAAACCTTCCGACGTGAATGCTACTATCGAAACCAAGACGGAGGCACCAGAGACGGCCCCAGGGTCTGAAACAACGGCGGACAATTTCAGCAAGCCGGTGGATGCGAGCAACACCACCGAGACCACCGAAACCGTCGACACCAAGCCAACGCCTGAGCCGGCTCCAGCAGTCCCCAATGAGACGCACATCAAGTTGCAAGCAGAGTGGGAGGATAAGGTTGGAGGGGTTTGCTGCTACAATGGTGCCAGTGTGGATGACATTTGTGGCACCTGCTTCCCTGCTGCCATTGCCGCTTGTCTGCATGTAGGTCGCTGAGCCCCCTTCAGCGCTGAATCCTGCAACCATAAACCTCAAAGTCTCGTTGCCCCAACTGTCTGTAGACCCCGTCGGTATGAGGTTTAAATTTAAGATTGACGTTTTCCACGGTCCGTGACTCCGGGAAGGCAGCTTGCTTTGCCTCAGGTTGACAGCCACTCAAACCTCCGCCCTAACCCCTAAACCGTGGAATCTCTAAACCGCAAAGCCCTACACCTTAAAACCTTGTCAACCCCAAAACCAAAGCCTTCAAAACCTCTATATGATGTGTGTGTGTATATATATATATACCAAGATATGTCTACACAGTGTATATATATATATATATAGATGTATTTATTTATATATATATATGAATATACATATATATATATGTACATGTATATATATATATATGTATATATACATACATATTTGTGGTGTTCTCTAAACTAGGGTCCGTTTGGGGAACCCTAAATGACTTTTCCTACTGCACCCTATAGTTTGGGAGCCCGGAAGAGATCCTAGTTTTGACAACCACATATACGTATATATATATATATATATGTGTGTGTGTGTGCGTGGCACGTACACACACATATGTATGTATATATGTGGTATGTACACACACACACATATATATATATATATATACATGTGTATATACCTATATATATATATACACATACATACACATGTATATAAACGTAAACTCTACCCCAGAATCCCTAAACCCTAAGCCCTAAACCCTAAACCCGACCTCAGGCAGACTTCGAAAGCACCTGCGCTGCCGGCCGCTGGAAGTGCGACAGCTGTGGCGGTGCCTGGTGCGAGCCTCCCGGACAGAAGGACTTAAACCGTTTAGGGTTTAGGGTTTAGGGTTTAGGGTAGGGGAGAAGGACAGAAGATAATGTAGGGGCCTTACCAGGACCCCCCAAGGGCCCTTTAATCGAGCCCTTATGGCCCTTAATAGTGGGAATTTAGGGTATATTAGAGGGTAGTTGGCGAGGTCTAGGTTAATAATTACCTGCAATTTTTTTGGGGGATCCTTGTTATAGGTATAGTATAATATACCCCCCCCCAAAACCCTATTCTAATTATTCAGGCCCCTGTATGATCTACTTGGAGGTTCATGGCCAGTTATAGGTGGGTCTATAGGTAGGTTTAGGGTGTAGGAGTTTGGGGTTCTTAGGGTTTTAGGGCTATCAGTGGGCTTTTGTTAGTTGGGTAACTGTAGTTTTCACCCACATAAAGGGGCTCATAACCCCACTTATAACTACCCATGAACCTCCACGTACAGGGTCTGAGGTTCAAGGTGCAGGATTTGGGGTTTCAGGTTTCGTGTTCAGGGGTTGAGGATTCTGGGCTGTTTTAGAGTACTCCATGAACTACCCAAAGCCGCTTATTGTTTTCACGTTCGCCCGTCGACATACATCCATTAACCGTTACAGTTTCAACAATGATGGGAATATTGAAAACATATGAAAACAGTGTGTGAGGTAAAGGTGACAAGCATGGCAGCAAGAACAACAGCAGCGATAGCAGTGAACATTTCTTACGGCAGCAAGACTTAAGAGTATAATGATCTACGCAAGTAGACACGGTATGTGTTCATGCAGGCATCTAAGGACTGCAAGTATGGATGACATACCATGTGCTAAACACATGCACCAACAAGCTATCGTGCAGTATGCTTCACCGGCGACAAGACAACCCTCAACCCCAAGTTGTAAACCCCATAGTAAACCCTATAGACCCCCCCCAACTACCCTCTAATATACCCTAAGTACCCACTGTTAAGGGCCATAAGGGCTCTATTAAAGGGCCCTTCGGGGGTCCTGGTATGCCCCCAAACCTCAATCTGCCTGAGGCCCAAGTGCGTCATCAGCGCGCAAGACCCCAAGAACATGTGCAACACGGCCTTCGACTCAGGCCAGCTTGAGAATGCTAGGACAGAAGGCTAAAGTCGCCAAAGAACCGAGTCTTCCGGATGTCGTCATATCATGATATGGGAGTTTCCGAAAATAAGGGGTACCTTATTTTGGGGCCCTTATAATAAGGATCCTACTATTTGGGGTACTATATTGGGGTCCCCTATTTTCGGAAACCCCATATGAATATGTTGCTAGTGCTATAACCAGCAGAAACATGTTTGCAACGATGAGCATTGTTATTGTTATTTGTAATCGCAGTACGATGGTGCCAGTCCTTGTCCTGGTACGAGGACCAGTTCCAGTGCTCGTGCTCTACGACGACGATGACTACTACTGCTACTACTACTCCTCCTCCTGCTGCTGCTGCTGCTGCTACTGCTGCTGCTACTGTTATTACTACTGCTGCTGTGCACTAAAGCCGCCAGGCATTGCGGAGAGCAACAGCACCTGCGGCAAGAGCCACGCGGGTTGCAGCGCCTGCGGCGGCGAGTGGTGCCGCACAGGCCAGAGCTCTTGAGTTTGAGGGGTTTAGGGTTTTTGCGTTTGGGCTTTACGGTTTAGAGCTGCGACGTTGGCCTACTTCAAATCTTCCAAACAAGAGCTTTAAATAGGGTTTCTTGTTATGCCACCTTTCTATCATATTATACTATATATGTTCGGACGATTTGCCTCTAAACCCCTAGTCCCGCACATTCCGCGTATGCTATGTATGTAGGCATGTACATAATAATACGCATCTTGTATATGGGCAGTTCTCTAAATTAGGGTCCCTTTCATAACGGTGTCGTACTATATCGGAGACCCAAAAAGGGACCCCAATTCAGAGAACTACCCATATGTATACGGACTCTGCATCTGCGAAGTGTCAGCGTTTGGAGCTCTATCCTGTGGAGCTTTAGTGCCTTGACATGCAGCAACACTTGACAAGAGTTAACAATGGGCCTAAATAATTGACCAAATAATTAGCTATATCTATGTCATTTTGGGGTTTCATTATTGTACTTATAGCATAATGGGCCCCAAAACCCTATTCTGATTATTCAGGCCATTATAGTAGTCGAAACCGAGCTCAATCCTACTTCCACTGCCAGCAAAGCAACTCCTCCTCCTCTCCTCCTCGTGCGACAGCTGCTACTACGGCGACGTCTAGGGCCAACAGCTCAACTCCTGGATCTTCACTGACAGAACACCCCCGAAACCCTGAAACCCTTTCTGGTTGCACTGCTTGTTCTTGTTCTGAGCCTGAGGTCCTGCACCCTTCCTCCTCCTGCTAGGAATTCCGGTCGCGGATAGCTAAGGGAAGAGAGGGCTCAACAAATCAAAATAAACACCAAAACCCTACAACCCTAAACCCTGAAACCCCGAAACCCGAAACCCGAAACCGCTGAGCCAGATGGCCCGAACCCCGCAGCCCCAAACCCCGAAGTACATGGCGTTAGCGCCCTAGGACGACCTCGGAAGTCGAGGCCTCTAAGGTCGAAAGCATGCAATAGTCATATAGTAGTCGTAAGAATCATAGTAGCAATAATAATCATAGCAGTGATGATAGTCATAGTAGTATTAATAATCATAGGAGTAGTAAATATCATGGTAGTAATAATAGTCATAGTAGTAGTGGTCGGAATAATTGCAACGATAGTAGTGCTAATGGTTGCCATTGTACAAATCTGGGTTTAGGGGTTCTCTCTAGGCAGAGGAAAGTTTTGTAAAGGGGGCTCTAAAGGGGTAAGACATTTAAAGGGACTCGAGGGTTCAGTAAGGCTAGGGTACGGGATGTAAGAGCGTAAGGTTCGGCCGCAAAGTTTAGGGCTTACCTTAATACCCCAATACGCCTACCTGTTTCAGGACCTATATAAAGAACATATATATATATATATATTGGAACTCAAAAAAGGTAGGTTCTTTAGGGTCCAGGTAAGGCTTAGGGCCTTAACCGTCTCATGTCGGACCCGGCAAAGGTGTCAAGAAGCTCGCCGGTGGTGCTGGCTCGGTGACTTGCTTTCCTCAGATTCGCTGTCAGCTTGTCTCGTCAAACACGAAACTGCAGTCTCAGCTACCCCAAGAAAAGAAAATTTCAGACGCCCAACTCCGTGAGGCCCCGACGAAAACAGCAACATTGCTGGCAAGCGCAGCAATTCCGAGCTTTCGCACACCCTCCAAAACGGTTTCTACCAGGTCGTTAATTTGCTTTACTGATCACGATCACCCAGCTTTTTCGGTGCCGATGGCTTTAGTTTCGAAGCATGGTCGATTTCGCTAGCAGGTGCAGTGCTTTGAAGGTGAAGCTACTGTGTTCGAAACGGTAATAAATGCGTGTTATGATTTTGTATAGTTTTCTAGGTGAGCCGTTGTCATGGTTGGGCCATGGATGCTCTGGCCTCAACACTCACTAGACCATGTGCAGTGGGGAACGGGTACACATCCATGGGGCATGGATGCTTGGGGCAACAGGTGCGGTCCTAGTGGATAGGCATCGGATGCACTCCTAAGCGAACTTTGCTATGGCAAGGCATATTTCCTGCAGTTGAAGCGGGTTCGAGGGCTGTTCTGCATAGGTCAACGAGAACACGGGTGCCGCAAGTGCCGCAAATGCAGTGGCAACGGGTGGCTTCTGCTGCTACCGGGGAGATTCCTTCGCGAAGGACATGTGTGCCCTGGTCCGACGTTGCACTGCTACGGGTTTGCCGTGTAATGTAGGGGCCTTAATAATTAGAAGAGGGCTTGGGGGCCCATTATACTATAATCATACTAAGGAACCCCCAAAATAGTATAGGTAATTATGCTATATTAGATTGCAAGTATTGATGGGGCTCTGAAGGTGTGACTCAAGGCGTGCTTGGGGGGGGGGGTTTGGGAGTGGTATTGTTTCCAGGGCTGGTGACCCTAAGCCCTACCCATAGGTACCTTATAGGATTCTAAGTATGAACCCCAAAAAGGAACTACTACGGGGCCTATGGGTAAACCCTTATACAGGAGATACAATCTGAAATTTCACGTGTCGGTGTCTGCAGAGCGCGCGGCTGCAAACGAAATCGTAAGCCCGTGTATAAGACTTGCGGTTCCAAAGATGTTCAAAGCCTTGCTTCTTCCAGATCGCTCCGGAGGAATCTTCTTGGACATCAGAGAGCTAGTATCGGAATGCTAGATATCACAGTTGTGCAATGTTTACAACTAGTAGTTGCAAAGTGTGGGATACTTCTTTCGACACTGGTTGTAGCCCAACCTTGCATTCAGAGTCCCATGACAGTCGAAAGTGATTTACTAGTGCTAGCCCGTGATAACGTTTGATAAACCCATTATCATGATGCTTAACTATGCTGTAACATAACCCAAATCCCTATTCGATTTGAGGAGCTCCTTTTTATCTGAACCAGGGTGCCTCTTGCTCTGGGAAGCTCAGGCACAGCTTGCCTGGACGTTTCCCAGGACATCAACTGTGCCAGCAAGTCCAAGTGCGGTACTTGCGGAGGCAATTGGTGCGCAGCTCCCAGGTGTGTGACGGCCTACAGTGACTCGGAGCGGATGGTTCCTTGATGGCTTCCACTCCAAAGAGTCAGAACCATGAAATTGCCCGAAACAGCCCGATAGTGCCAGGAGCATACTATACCGTCATACTGTCATTATGTATAGAAGTGCTACTACTATCCAGTTTTCCAGACCCCGATATTAGTTGTAGATTCTCTGCGATGCTGCCACAAGCAGAGAAGCTGGTGTCGTGGATAGTGAAAAAGAAGATGACCATGGTCGTGAAGGCTGTAATGATGCTGATGTTTCCTTAACCCCCAGTTACCTACTATATAGGGCCTTAGGGGCTCTAGTACCCTATATAGTAGGTACCTGGGGGGGTTAGGGTTTAATGACTTTGAACTTTACGACGAGGGTTAGCGATCGCGATGAGCATGACGATCACGAAGACAATGTTTTGGATACCTACGGTCACCAGCACCGCCATCACTGGTGCCTTCATCATGGTGGTCGCGATGACGTGTGTTGTAGGGAACACGGTCGTTACTGTAGTTTTATCATATGATGATGACGACGATGATGATGATGACCCTGATGATGTGATGTTCATCATCCTCATCATCAGCAGCATCATCAGCAGCAGCACCACCACTATCAACAGCCCGAGTGCCATGGCAACAAACCATCACACGCCCATGTTAGTTATTCTGATTGTCGGTACCATAGCCATTACCACCACCAAAGACAGCACAGGCTCATGCTGATGATGGTTCTGCCGCTAGTAACGGCTATATCGCTGATGTTGTCGGCAAGGACCGCGATGATGTTGACATCGGCATACAGATAACGAATCAAGAGATCGCAGTGCTTGTTCCCACACTTCGTGATTTACGGCAAGCCGTAAATACTGCACCCTCGATCTCCCTGCTATATGAGTTGGAAGTGTTTCGAGCGTCAAGGCGACAAGGCTGACGCTTGCCACTCCGCGTACGGACCGAGCAGCGTCGCCCATGTGAACAACTATTGCAGCAGCTCCGAGAACA
The DNA here is from genome assembly GCA_905221635.1 of Symbiodinium sp. CCMP2456. NCBI lineage: Eukaryota > Dinophyceae > Suessiales > Symbiodiniaceae > Symbiodinium > Symbiodinium sp. CCMP2456. The sequence goes on from CAJNDV010002035.1 coordinate 7,117, forward strand.
CATGCATCAACTGCGGCGGCGCTACTCGGACAAAGGTCGACTCCTCCAAGGCACTGTTGCCACCATAGTTCCCATAGTTGGGAGTGCTTGCATCAATCCAGGCTGTTGTTTATCAGAAGACATACTGTTCATTGTTCAACCCAGATACAGAGACTTATTGTTCCAGGTTCAGGGAAGATGGACGCGACTGCAGCGGACAGCAGTAAGCTGGTTCAGCTCGAGGGGGCAGGCAGGCAGGCAGGCATCAGGCAGGCGACGGACAGACCGACAGACGCAAAGGCGCAACCGGACAGAGACAGACAGACAGACAGACAGCCAGCCAGGCAGGCAGGCAGACAGACAGACAGACAGACACACACACACACACGCACACATATCGTTCCACATTATATAAATATAAATATAAATATGAATATATATATATAAATATATATATATATATTTTTTTTTTAGATGCATGTACAGTAGAAGTCCCAAAGTTGGAGACCTAATAGCCTCAATCCTTATAAGAGTAATGTATAGGGAGTCCCAGCACGACTTGTCCTTAATCCGGTTTCCACCTTTTTGGCGTTTACTCTATGCGATGCATGTTCGTAAACATACATACATACCTACATGTCCATGTACCTCTGTAAACATATGCAATATACAGTCATGATTCTTTTTGTACAATCGTGTGTTTATCACTGCGTGTATGATAACTGTATGTGTGTATGTATGTACATATTCCTATATCTGCATATGTGTATGCTGATGTCCGCGTGCGCGTGTGCTCATGACTGCTACCAGTATGTGCTGTGTGTCTAAATACGTGCGTAGACACAAGTGTAAGCAAGAGTGTATGTGTGTGTGTGTGTGTGTTGGTGTCCGTGTGCGCATAAGTTTCTGTCGATGTACATGTGTACATGTGTATGTGTTTGTATATGCATGTCTATGCAGAAGGGACTGGCATGGGGCTTATGCACATGTGTATATATAGATATAGACATGTATATGTAGACATATCTATATATCGATTCACATAGATAAAAACACTTTATCACAGTTGTTTGTGTATAATTTTATATATATATATACACATACATATATATATATATATATTGAGATATATACAGAGATAAGAGACATATATACATCCGCGTCTGTGTTCGTGTGACAACGTCTCTGTGTGTTTGTGTGCGTGTGTGCTGATGCATCTATACAGGTGTGCAGGGCGAGAGCGAGAGAGAGAGAGCGAGCTCCTCATGGCAGCCCTGTAACGAGGACGGGGGAGTGCCCCACGCACGAGAACTCAAGATCCGTGGAAGGAAGGAAGGTTGGCAAGTCTGTCTCCAAGCTTAGGCTTGGTGCAACTCCGACGACATCACCTTTGCGAACGGAGCCAAGTTCGACCCGGATGGTAGCAGCAAGCCGAAGCCTGATGATGACGATGACGCCCAAGAGGAGTCGGATGATGACGACGAAGATGAGGCCGGCCGAGTTAATGCAGTAATTCTGGGGGCAGACAGACTCCAGGACCTAGAGCGTTGTCAGATAGACTCCATGACAGCTTTGGGATTTCAGCTGCATACCTTGAGCATGTTGCTATGAAGCTCTCGAGCTGCAGGACGTTGAGGACGATCCTGACTTCGACCCTGTTGACGGCTTCAAGCCTCTGGTTGACCTGCAATGATTAGACCACGACCGTCTTGATGACAATAGCTCATTCCTGTTTAGTGCGCTCTAGGCTAGGGTTTGAAGGTTACAGCATGCCTTCGGACACGAAGCAGAAAAAAGAAGTGTGGTATTCAGGATCGTTTCGCAGGGGTCGAGCGTCAAGACGAGCTCTCTCCTAAATTGTAGCTGCTGCTCTCGCGCATATGATCAGATGCTCCGCCGATGCCGATGCCTGCTCAAGCTTCCCATGAACATGCATCAGCAGAGTGCGGTGACCCGCCAGAAACCTTATAGGTGCCTTGTAGGCCTCAACCGCGGGGGCATTTCTGCGAAGCAACCCCCCTTCAACCCCACCAGCCATGCTAAGCCTTAGCCAAAGCAGTGCGAGCCACCAGAGACCAAGAGAACATAATTTCCGGAAAAGAGTCCAGAAGCGATGTCACCACCGTCATTACGGCGTGAGAATGCTCATGTAGTCTGAGTCTAGACTCTAGACTTTAGAAGCCCGCAGAAACAGCGCTGGTTTCTTTTAGGTTGGGAGGCACCCCCGGGCCCAGCAGTTTTGCCATGCGCTTGGCACCCCGGCAAAACCGTCGCTAGCCAGGCCGGGGGCTCCTCTTCAGATGTCAAAGGCTTGACTTGAAGGTTTAAGGTAATATAGGGGCCTTCATAATTACCTATACTCTTTTGGGGGCTCCTTCTTATACTTATAGCATAATGTACCCCAAAACCCCATTCTGATGTATTAAGGCCCCTACATCAATAGCATGTGCTTATGAACTCTGAGCCCTAAACTGGCTTGACATTTTATCAGATCGTTGGTCTCCTCCCTCACTGCTCGTGTATATGAAGGTTTCCGAAAATAGGGGACCCTAAAGGCCCTAATATTGCACAGTACCCTAAATAGTATGATCCTTGTTATAGGGACCCCAAAATACGGTACCCTAATTTCCGGAAACTCCCATACATTTTTAGTACGTGATGTAATTGGCCGCGAAAGGATGTTGCGTGCGTACTATTCTGTGATAGCAGGACGACTACTGTTGCCGTGGCGATGACCACATCGACAAACTTCGCAGCGACCAGTGCTGAATGAACACTTGCTCTGCTACTTGTGATGCTGACGACGACGATGGAGAAACTGTATTTCTTCACAGCTGCTGAAAACTATCATAGTCAGGAGTCTCGTGAGCCCAATTCTGCGCAACATGGGCATTCGGGTTGTGCATGGGGATTCGTGTTCTGTGGGTCAGCCGGCAGTCCCACGGCGATCTCTCCCTGCCCAAAGCACGTAGACCTATACCACTTCGTAGATCATTTCCGGGAGTCTTGTCAGGAGAAGGGATGTGCAGGTACATGCAGAGCCCCTCGTCACTAAGAAAGTGTGAGAACTTTGCCGGATTGATTCTGGCTTGCTTGTACGCCGCCCCCAAAAGTACACCCTGAACCTGTCGTCTCCCCTTCTGCTGCAGAGACTGGAACTCCGTCTAGAACATCCCACCAGCCGTGAGGACGTTGTATAGGTTTTACATAGAGGGTATGACCTTCAGCTCCCCATGGTCATTCAAGTAATAGAGGGGCCCAGATAATTATCAGTGGTATCTTGGAGTTCCTCATTCGAAGTATAAAGGCCCCTATAGTACACTTGCCCTCAACCCCTAAACCCTAAGCCCCTAAACCCTAAACCCCTAAACTTCCTAAACCCCACAACACCAAACCCGTAAACCCTAAACCCCAAACCCCTAAACCCTAAACCCGAAACCCTAAACCCCTAAACTTCCTAAGCCCTAAACCCCTAAACCCCAAGCCGAGCCCTCCGACTAGGGGAGTTCTGCGTGCCAGGGACGGCAGCTGATGGCCGGATCCGGCGAGGGATATGCAGATGGCTTCACAGCGTCTGGTCTCAATGCAGCCTACTGGTTTAGTTTTAGGGTTTAGGGGTTTAGGGTTTAAAAACCCTAAACCCCTAAACCCTAAAACTAAACCAGTAATAAGGAGCCCACAAAATATAGTATGGGTAGTTTTCTAAGGCCCCTAAATTATGGGTAGTTCTCTAAATTTGGGTCCCGTATTTAGGTCCCATCTATAGTACGGCACCCTTGCAAAAAGGACCCTAACAAGAGACCCTAATTTAGAGAATTTCCCATCTGGTTCCGGGCCTTGTTTAAGATGCTAAAAATGGCAGGCTGTGGTCGTTTAAGGTAGATAGAGCTTTACCCTAACCACTAGATTCAGCAGTTGCCCATCCAGCTGCTCTCCGGGATGCGAGACCGATGCTGATCAAACTACAAAGGTCTTCAAACGCGTATAAACCCTAAACCCTAAAATCCGAGAAAAAGAAAAACCTAAACCTTACCAGGTCCGGGTAGTTCCGACAACCTTATATCTTAAAGACCTGCAGAACCCTAACCCCCAGGTACCTACTATAAGTTAGAGATGACCATTTCCATTTTCTAATCATGCACCCCCCTTTTCGCCCTATTTGTGCAAATCATCACAACCTATACCTCAACCCCATACTCACCCAAAAACCCATACAATATTCCTAGCATGTAACCACCAAAACACCATACACCAACACCCCCATAGAAAAACCCATATTCCCCAACCCGAAATCCCTAACCTTAGAAAATGGAAATGG
>CAJNDV010002036.1:7358-23899 GCA_905221635.1 Symbiodinium sp. CCMP2456
GGTGGTGGTGGTGGTGGGTGGTGGGTGGTGGTGGTGGTGGTGGTTGTGGTGGTGGTGGTTGTGGTGGTGGTGGTGGTGGCGGCGCTAGTACTGGTGCTGGCGCTGGTGCTGGTGATTGTGATGGATGTTAAAGAAGTTGTTGATGATGCTGGTCGTGAAAACAGACGATGAAGAATAAAATTATGATGACTATGAGGCTGGATGATGAAGACGATGTTGTTGATGACGATGGTGCAAACGCATGCTGAAGATCATGATGGTGATGATGATGATGATGAGAGTGATGATGATGATGATGATGATGATGATGACGATGATGATGATGAGGTTGATGATGACGATGACACTGATGCTGAGAAAAATAGATACAGGCGGGCTTAGGTATGATGACATTGAAAATTGTCACGGCGCTGAGAAAGACCGATGCCGACAGTCGCGAGGATGCTGATGCTGACAATGATGACGCTGATAAAGTTTTGGAAACAAAGCTCGATGATAGCAACAGTGGCATACAACTGTCAAAATGACTACTGATGGTGAAGATATTGACGATAAAGACGACAATAAAGGGCCCCAGACAGATTCCAGCAACTGCCACATGGTGCCAAGCCGGCTCATTGACTTGCATCCAGGAGTCCATATCGAAGACTCTGAACATTTGCCTGCACACGGACCGGGAGCTACACAATGCTGTGTCTTCTAGACCTCACGACAACCTAGAGCAAAAGGGCACTCTTCCAACTTGCCGTCCGGAATTCAAGGCGATCCCTGAGACACCGTCGCCTCCATTATACGACAGATCCCTGTGTCAGGCGGGCGAAAGTTTTTCTTGTCAACCGTCTTCAAATGTTGCCTTGCCGTCGCCTCGTGGAACAACAGTGCGAGACGCGGCTACGCAAACGCTTCACTCCGTCTTGGAGCCAAGCTTCAAGCGCCACTGCGCTGGCTCCCGTTTGGAAGCGGCTCAGGAATGTTGATCGCCACGACAATCACGGCGGCATTGTCTGCTTTTCCGGCAGCCTCCAACACAGCCTGCGCGGCCGCCTTTGGAGATCGGGTTTGTCGTGGAACTTTTCTCGCAGTTCTAAGAGCAGTCTGCTCTTGCAGCGCATCCCACATACATGTCTTCAAATGCTGATTTGCCGATGCCTCGTGGAACAGCAGACAAAGGCCTGCGACTCGCAGGCATTTGTCTGCTGTACATGCATGGTAGCCATGGCTCGCAGGCTGCGAGACATGGCTACCATGCATGTACAAAGCATAAGCCTCACTCCGCCTTGGAGCCGAGCTTCAAACGAAACTCCGGGCTCGCGCTTTGGAAGCGGCTCAGGAATAATGAAAGCTGTCATTGTTCTGGCGATTAATAAATTATTGATCGCCAGAACGATGACAGCCGCATTGCCTGCTTTCGAAACCCTTCCTGCAGATTCCAACACTGCCTGCGCGGCAGCTTCTGAAGACCGACTTTCCGCAGCACCTTCCGAGCCGTCGATGCCGTCGTCAACTGTCTGTTCTTGCAAAGCATCCCAAATGCCATCCGTGGCGAGAACCACGAACTTCGTGCTTTCTTCTACTGCAACAACTGTGACCTCCGGCTTGCAGATCAGGCCGTTGATCTTGTCACCAGTCTTGCTTTCAATGTCCCCAAATGCTCGGGATACCTGGACCTTACCATCGACATAGCCTCCATCGATGTTCACCCCGAGCTTCTGCAGGCGATGCTTCTCTTCGGCTTTATCTCAGGTCTCAACCAAGACGGTGGATCATTCCAGGGGAATGATCCACGGTCTTGGTTGAGACCTTGGCGCCTTCGGAGATTATGCTCCTAGGTTCACAATCAACAGCTTCTTGCCCTGCGCGAGAGCAATCATTGCCGAAGATGTTCCGGATGGCAGCCCCTAGCCTCATCCGTGAGTTCCGTCTTCATAAGCTGATCTACGGCCAGGAACGCATCGTTCAAAGCTTGTAAATGGAGGTCAAGCTGCTTCGGGAGGTGTACTGTTGCCAGATGTGCTGCTCTGTCTCCACCATGGCCGTCAAAGACAGCATAGCAACGACATCATCCGACATTGTCGGAGATGGCCACTGCGTCTTCCATGCGCTGACGCTCATTCTTCGCGGGCATCACCCCCGGCAGCATAGTCCGAAAGCAAAGCTCCTTCTGCCGGACACCGCAACATTAACAGATATTGCCATGGCAGGCAATGCAGGTTTCAAATTGGGTGAGCTAGCAACGAATTTGCATGTCATGTGAGAAGAACAGTGTGATCCCCGCAAGGCTGCACTTCGCCAAAGCCCCGAGTCTGTGTGTATCAAGACGAATGGATATGTACCTAACTCGTAAGTATTTCTCGCACCGCTTTCGAGATCTTCCTGGCCAAGCCAGTCACATGCATCAGCAAGCACGGGCGCAGAGCATTTTTGTGCGCAATTGGACTAGCTGCCCAAGAGCAGGAGGCGGTCACAGTGGGAAGGATAGTCGATGGTGGTATTAGCAGTCGTCGTCGCCGCCGGGTCGTCTTTGTCTTCCCTGAGAGAGCCCACTTTGCAAGTATTTGAAAGGCGGCCGGCCTCGCAATGTTGGTGTCCTCCATGTCCATGGCCTTCAGGGTTCGTTCGTACAAGGCAGTCAAGGTATACGCAATCTTAATCAGGGAGTGTAAGACACCCAGGTTCTCCCTCGCTGAACTACTACTAGTATTCAGAACCAGAAGACATCCCCACCTGGATGAACTCCTCGTAATCGATGGCTCCGCTTTTGTCGACATCGATATCCTGAAAAACATTCGCTGCTCCGTTTAGTTTGACTATAACACATCTGGATGTACTGTTGGTGTGCACTTGCCCGAGGAGAACACGGTTGCAGCTCCAAGCTCAATCTACTGGCGCTCGGTCCAAAACAAGAAGCTGAAAGCAGAAAACACACACACACACACGAAAGCACACGCACAACCCGATCAGCATGATAGTTGGCTCCACAACTGTTGATAAGCTGTTCACAACGAAGTTCATCGATTCGTTGGTTGGCAGACAGGCACATTTACACGGGTGAGTGAAGGGGTCTTGGCGTGTCCCCTGCACATGGAGTATTGAACAGTGTGACTCCTGCATCCATTGACGAGGATGGTCGACACACTCTCACACACACACACACACACATCCCGCCCCGTCCCATCCCATCCCATCAACGTCACCGTCATTGTCACACCACATCACATCAGGTCAAATCACATCACACACTTCGGTAGAACTCAAGACAAAAACTGCAAACCATGTGTTGCTGCGTTATGACAAAACAAACACGGAAACGAGCCCGTCCCCGAAGCGCTTGTAGATCTTTTTGATCCTGAGCTGCGAGCCACAACGATTCCATCTAGGGCAAATTGCGGCTAGAGGCTCTTGTTGGGGAATCTTTGCAGCTGGGCGTCTGCGAAGGCTTGATCTTGCCCATTCCACCAGAAAGCTTGTGAATGAGCTGCTCGACCTCGTGGAAGTCAGGATGGAAACAGAGACTCGCCATAATAATAATCATCATACTACTAGTAATTGTAGTAATAATGGTAGTAACCATAATAATCATACTATTACACGCTCCCTGACACGGCAGATCGCCAGGCTCAGCTTGTCCCGAGAGACGGGCGCTCATGGCTCGTTGTTGCTTCATTTCCGCCTAAAGAGCGACAGTGGTCCGCAGTTGATGAGCAACTAGCAGGATATTTCCCATCTCTGAGACTTCTGCGGCAGCGTGCTGCTGTGCACGCCAATCGCCCTTGTTCTTTGAGAGCTCCGCCGTGGCCCTCAGTCAGAGCTGCCGGGAGCAGGTCTAAACGGCACAGGGACCTTCACTTTGCCAGGCCCGGTCATGCCGACACAAAGAAGAACTACTCTAACAGTACTTCTCTGATCTACCACAAATACCAATGTAAGGCCGCAGCTTCTCTAAAGAGGTCGGGCCTTGGCTGCGCAAGCAACGCGAGGAATTGAATCCACCCCCATGCTTCCCACTTGGGGGTTTCTGAAAATAGGGGACCCTAATATGGCACCCTAAATAATAGGATCCTTAATATAAGGACCCCAAAATAAGGTACCCCTAATTTTCGGAAACTTCCACTTGTGGCCTTCGGGGTTACGAGATGCCTAACTGAGGACCTGGCCTGACTCCGTAAGCGACTTCGCATATCTGTCAGCCGATTTGCACAAAACAGCTCTGCGCAATGCCCTAGACAATAAGGATCCATGGCTGGCTTAAGGCTTAGTCCCGTTTAAGAACATATCGCAAGCCTCTTCGCCCCACCGAGCTTGGTGGAGTAGGGCTTCTTTTTCGTCGATCTCACCTCCGGAGGCCTTTCCGTAAGTCAAGGTATCAAACATGACGGCCGCAATTTCGACATGAGCATATCTGTCGCAGCACTGTGGAACCGCAGCCAAGCAGTGACCCAGTTACAAAAAGCGCTTCCGGCCGAGGATGTCACAGGGGTGGCGCTGGAGTTGTCATCATCTTGTAGAACTCGTCAAATGTGACCTCCGATCACATCTAGCAGCAGGCGGTTGCCTGAATATCACAAAGTTCAGAGGCAGTGTGCAACTGAGCTTTCTACCTGCCCATCTCCATCGGTGTCGCACATCCGAATCATTTCATCGATCTCCTCGCGCAACTTCAAGGACAACGATGGCTACGATGGCTACGACTGACACCAGCCGACTCGCCTCTCAAGTGATCAAGTTTGCTGCTTGCAAGCACAAAGTCAACGCAAGCTGGAAAAGGAAGTACAGAAGTGCGTCCTGCTAAATTTGGCCCCTCGTCCCTTTCGAGGTGCATTGCATTCCTCCCTGCATCTTATTGAAATATCAGGGCCATGCTCCCCAGCGATTTGCTTCTTCGTACATGCTCTGGGAAGTATGGCCTCCTTCACTTTCCGCAGTGGCCGGGCTGCTTGCAAAACTGCACATTCACGCGCTTCCACGCAAGTCACCTGCTTTAACGTACCGTCCTTCACCGATGCAAGCTCGGATGTGAATACCTTGAATATTGATTCATTATTTACTTTCCCTTTCAAACATGGCTCCTTTACACTGCGAGCGAATCTTATCAAGCCTCTGTCACCCACCGAAACTATTGCTGCACTTGCTTCGCTTTCGTCCCATACATATATATATATATATACAACTAGATAGATAGTTACATATTTACACCCCGCTCTGCACAGCCTGGGTCTTGAACGGCTTTTAGTTGAGGGTCTTGATCTTTTGGACTTGGGCATTAGGTTTCCCCTCGATGCCGTCATTATTGGGGTGGGCACTTCTTTGTTGTTGAAGGCGCGCACGAGTGTCGGTCGCTTCGTACAGGGCAGGGCTGGGACCAGATCCACGCTTGTGCGACAGCGCGAATATCACTCCGACCCGACGAGGACACTGCAATCCGCACTGCATCTGCCGTGCGTCGGCGTCGCAGCAAGTGTGTGGTATAGATAGTTGTATATCGTGGTAGGCATAGCTGCCGTGGGCCGGAACTGGGCTCACCATGGGCCGACTTTGCACAAGCTCTTGGCCAACCGATCGCACAAAATAATAATGAAAATAATAACATGATGATAATCATCACAATAAAATCAGTAATAAGACGTAATAACCGAAATCTGTTGAGTCCGTGGTGGGGAGGGAGATTCTAACATCTCGCCGAGACTTGCAGCAGCGGAACCAAGCTCCAAGTAGTTCTGCCGTCGCTCGCACGCTCAAAGGTCCTGGTGAGACACCTCCTCGCCGATCAGCTTGAGGATGTGCGAGATCCTTGTCTTCCCAGTTTTGTTCTGTCGGAACTTGATCATCGTCCGAAACGGGCCACACAACAACTGGGCGTTCGGACTCTGCAGCCCCCACGAACCGATTGTTGTCGAGGTCAAAGGTTGCAAACGCCTGGCATCTTCAGATCTTCAGGCCGGCAGGCTGCAATTTGAGAAGACGGTGTCCCTTGCACCACATCGTTGGAAGGTGAGCCATAGAGCTTCTCTCACAGAGATGGGCACTTGAATTTCAGAGCACATAAACAACCCCACACAAAGGTGTTCAAAACTGGTGTTCTCGTCTGCCGGACCATGGGAACATGCAGAGTACACGCCTGATGCAAGCAGAAATCTGCAACTTTCTTGGTCCCGGACCTCCTTGATCTCTTCATCTGAGAAGGGGCGATGCTCCAGTCCTGGCAGCTCGAGCCTTCTATCCAAAAGACTTCACCGCAAGATCAGATCGTAAGGCATGTCGCCGTCTCAGTGCACACCTTATCCGCAGTACTCTCTAGGCCTAGAGACTCTAATTAAGCACAACATCCGGGTGCCCCGGACCAGGTTGGACGGTGCTCGCGAAGCTCTTCACCTTCTGCGGTTCGGCTGCCTGTGTCCGGCTGCGAAACTGGAAAGTTTGGGAAAATCGGGCGTGATCCAAGTGCTATGATAGTAGTATGGTATGGTATACGGTATAGTATAGCATAGCCTTGACAAGATGCGGAAACCCTGGGCTAAGCCGAGGACAAGTAGATCTGGAGCCGGCGCAGCCTTTTTGAACCTGGCGACTCTGACTTTTTTCAAAGATCTTCTCTGTCTCCTTTGGGCCTTTGCAGCTTAAGGTGCGTGGCTAGTACAAAGACATGCTCCAAGCATGCCAAGGTCACGATCCCATCGCCGGCGCTGCCATGTCTCCGAGGTTTTTGAGGCGTTTCTGGATGTTGTAGATGTTTGGGGTCGTGGTCAAAGCTTTAGGGTTTTAAGGAGGTGCTAGTTGGACCATGTTGGCACACGGTGTTGGCTGCAAGTAAGTACGCGAAGGTGGCGTCTGCTGTGACTGTGGCTAAGTCTTGCAAGAGGTCCTGGACTACAATGACTACAGGAAGCAGATCCCTGCTTCTGGCAGAAGGAGAGCAAGGTGTCTGCTCGGACCCTCCGCTTGAGCCAGCGATGTCCAGCGAGTGCAAGTCCCGGGAAAACACTGTACAGCACTGCACGGAGCCTTCCGATTGCACATTAAAAATTGCCCAGCACAACTTTGTGCTTCACCTGTCTCCGGTCCGCCGGACCGCTGGCGGCGCCATGCGCCTCGCAGGGATTGCGGAGCGTCTTTGCAAGAGGTTGGGCAGCAAGCTTTATCTCTCCGAGCGTGTCTTCTACAGCAGCTTCGTTGCACATTGCAGCCTGTGTCACAGCGAAGGCATATGGGCTAGGTCCCGTCCTACTAGGTCCCTGTGTTTCTGGCATGCGGGTGTCAACAGTGTGCGCTATGCGCAGCTGAGGTGCCCACCATGGCATTAGGCTGTCTGACCCTGAATCAGAACTCCTCCTTACATTGGACGAGTAAACTTGGCAGCCACTGGTAGTCAGCACCTAAAATAAAATCGACTCCATGTCAGAAGTCGGCCAGAAGTTCGGATCCAAGGATTGGCGCTTGGAAAGGCCTGATCCCACTTGATCCGAACCACTCGTGCTGCGAGTAGAGGCTGGTGCTGCTCTTCTGTAATCCACCGAGAACACTAAGAAAGTGTATCTGTGCATCTCAGACACACATTTCAAACACAGCATGGCCTCAACTGAACCTACAAGTGGTGAAACTGGCTTGGTCTGCTCGTTGCTATCTATCTGGCGCAGCAGCTTTCGCGCTTGCTCAAGCCAGCAGTGCTCAATCAAACTTCATAACCATAACAGCCATAATCACTGGTAATTACGCAACTCGCAAGTAAGTCCTGCTTTGGGACGCAGTGTGAACACCACGGCTGCCATACGCTGCCTGTGGCGCGACCAGTTGGCAAAGGCATACGCGCAAAAGTCAAGAGCTGAAGCACGCTTTGCTCTCTCTCGCCCTCCTGGCCTCTGCAAACTAGCGACCTGAGCTGACAATTCCAGAGCCCTGACATCGGCGCCACAAAAGAAAAAAAGAAGGCTGCTGGCTGTCCACTTCTGTGGGAAGTTGGTCTACAGCGTACACCATGGTACATCATGTCGGGTGAGCAGACCATTTCGCTCCTGACACCACCCTCGCCCTCCATTCCGCATCGACAAGTGTGCAGTCAGGTGGCTCCCTTGTGACCGCGATGTGGACTTGCTGTTCATCACATGCTGCCCTGCCTCAGGTACGTGCAAGGATATGCAAGGTTCCTGGTTAAAGCGTATGCCCAAGCGAACTGTCAAGACGGGCGGCCCTGCTTACGAAACACGGCAACACCATGGAAATTTGCTTGCTCAAAAGCGCTTAGCAGTTCAGCAAGTGAACTGCTCGCAGAAGCGAATCAATCGCTTCCATGCCGCGAAAGTAGCTGGAGGCTACACCTACAGTCCTGCAAAACTGACAGTACAGATGAGTAGAACCCCGGCAACCCTTGCTGGAAAGCTGGTTTATGCTGGGCGTCCGGTCGTTTAGAAGAAGGCCTGTGCCCTGCGACCGCGAATGCACCAGGCGACGCACAGCCTGCTCAACACAAGATCCTCTTGAGGAACATCTAGCAGCTATAATGTACGTATAATATATGATATTTAAATATACAAAACGGGACACTGTGAGAGTGCACTTTTTGCATCTTTTACGTTCTCTAAATATAATATATAATATATAATAGATGACATACAATGTAGAATATGACATCTGTTATGTCTTATATGCTATACAATATATCATATATCATGTACCATATTTCATATGTCATATATAATACATAATTATATATATATAATCTATATGTAACATATAATACATATATATATATATAACACAACACATAATACATAATGAAAAATATATCACGTATACGAATGCTCTCAACAGCAGATCCAGCGGCCTGCGAAGCGGAATCCTAAATCCCTTCCTGCCTGACCCGTGGCTGAGCTTGGGTTGGTCGGGTCCTGCGACCTGCTGAGCATTGCGGAGCATGTTCCGTGCTTCGTGTTAACATAGGGGCCTTAATAATCAGAATAGGGTTTTGGGATCCGTTATACTGCAATGATAATAGGGAACCCCCTCAAATAGTAGAGGTAATTCTTTAGGCCCCCTACATTACATGGAGAGCCACGGCACGGCTCCCGTTGCTTTGAGGGGCCGAGGGCCTCGGTGCCTCAAGGCCTCTGGCTGAGTCCACGGCACTTTGCCAATGTCCAGCCCAGACACGAAGGAGGGCATCCTGGCTTCACAAAATGCCAAGTCTCCGGCTAATGAGCAATCCGGACTTGTGCGACTCTCCAGCAGACTGACGGCATTGCATTGTCTTTTGCGCGCCCATCTCGCGTGGAATCTGTGGAAGTCTTTCGAACGCTGCATCCTGTATCCTCTGTCCACTGTGGGTCTGCAAAAGCCTCCTACGTGACGGGTGGGGCTTCATGGGTTTCAAGAGAAACATTTTGAAAACAAAAGAACCATGATGTGAGTCATTTGAGATGGTATTTCTCGGCCGTGCCTCACCCGTGCTCTTCCTCACTTTGGCATCACACCGTCAGATGCTCTTCCCCTCGTCAAGTCCATTCAGGAAGTCTTGGCACGCAAAAAAGTTCCAGGCCCGCAGACACGTGACAAGAATGGCTGCACAGTATCTACAGGTTCAGTGTTGCTGCGCTCGGTTCAACACAGCAACAAACAGCTCCCAGCCACCCTGGGTCTATGGGAGGCTAGGAGCAAATGAATGTGCTGGTGCCCTCCAAGCACTTCCAAGCTGCGTGTCTCACGCGGACTGCAGCGACTTGTGAATCCATGTAGACACTGCGTCAGATTCTTTCAGATGTTTGGGTCGGTGACTTCCCGTGGCGAAGCACGGTTGCCCGCTATGCTCTTCGGCCAGATCTTCCGGCGAAAAGCGGCGGGGCCCAAGCAGATTGCGCATACATCCGCAGCACGTGGCTTGGAGCCCTACACTCTAAGCTTGCTCACTTCATGAGTTTTCCACGGAGCTCCGCTGGAGCCCGTCTCCTCTTCCGACTTACTGAAAGCGACGCTGCTTCTCAACTGCTGCATCCTCAGCTCCATCTGTATGATCAAAAGCAAGGTGTAGGTCACACTAAAACACGATTGCCTGCGAGCCCCAAAGCGACCTCACAAGTGCCACTGAGCGTCTGCTTCAGGTTTGCTCTTTTTCACATCCTGAGCAGACCACGTCTGAAGAAAGTGCTAAATCAAGCTCTGCGACTTACACTCTGACGTATCGACTGCGAATACTGGATGCCACGATCGTCTTGACTCCCGTGAACCGACATTTCTGCTCAAGTCCGCGGTTTTGTGCACATACCTACAACTATCCACGATTCTGCTTCCACTGATGCGATCGAATTCAGTCTGGCTGCGGTTGATTCTACTAGCCGGCACTAGCCTGCAGAGTGGGTGCGATTCTGCTTGAAATACATGCTCATATTCTTCACATTTCTGCACGACCCTCGCGCCAGAGTTCTGGGAACTCATACGGGGTACGGTGAAGCTGCAGCTGTAGCTACAGGCCCTTCGAGGCAGAATTTGTTTCCTTGTTCCTGAGCCAAAAGCTCCGCACAGTTCCCGGGTTCACCTCACATTGCGCATCGTCTTCGCTGAGCAAGTCTTCTGTGGTGCGCCTTTTTCAGAACATGTGTGACAGACACGGACTAGGAACAAATATATTTCCAAGGTGGTCTGCAGAAGTACACGATTTCGGAAGACTATGGTGAAGAATGCGCGGCTATAGGATGTTACAGGGTTACACTGCACGAAGTGATGCCGTGTGTCTGTCTCTGATTATACTTGCCGTCGCTCATCCGACGTTGCATGTGCCACGTGGGCTCATGAAGCGTTTGCTCGTTGGCTTATTACGTATACATGAAGTTCAGACTACACTCATGGCATATGATTGCACGATCCTATGGCTGCATTAGGTAACTTATTGATGCAATTGCTACCCAGCATTGCAAGGGGTGGAGAGTACACCTAGCCTTGTGCCTCAGACTTCATTCTGCAGCCATGATGCCTTTGGCATTTCGGCGGCTTTCGCCTGCCGCAGCTTGTCAAGATCCGTACAAAACGCACTCATTCCTGGATTCTCCCTCCACCGGCAGAGGAACCAGAGGAATTCGTGACTCACATGGCCAGAGCCTCCACCCTGGAGCATGCAACGTGCTTGTTTTCAAGCTTATGGATACCCGTTCCCCATAGTTGCTGCTCGGAATGAAGCTGCAGCACCGCTCCGGCCCTGCCGGCGTTCAGTTCTGCCGAGCGAGGAGGGTTTGGCGTTCTTTCTCTTGATTCACTGGTCAGGTCAGAAGCCTCTTTATTCGACGAGCGAAGCTGCCTTGAGCCCTGCAGACCTTGCATGTGGAGCGTCGAGGGTTTGAGGCAGATCAGGCTCCTAAACTTCGGTTACGTTGGGCCAGCCAGTCTCTCGCTCTTTCTCTCTCCCTGTCTCGGCCAAGGGGGATGGGGTTTGCATGTCCTTCGACATGAAAAGACAAGCACAGGCGTGCCCAGCCCACCTTGCATTTCTCTTGCAACTCAGTCATATCCAGAGGCATTTTGCCATCAGGAAATATCTTCTCCCGGCAAGTGCGTGAACTCAGCATCCGACAGCACACAGGACATCACTGGGAAAAGCATGTGTCAAGCAGCGCTTGTCACTATCCTTGTGCCATACACTGCAAGCTTCGACACGATATCCTCGAGCAAGGCTCGTAGGTTGCCGACATCCGTACTGACTGTGATACCGCAGCATCTGATCGGGAAGAGAGTAGCTTAAATTGGCCAGGTGGCTCCGTCACAATGTGGTGCATGCATGCAGACCTGAAGTCAGGAAGCTTTGTGGTGGTGTGCTTATGTCTGGTCGGCTTCCAGCTTCTTATACACTAAACTAAACTCCTCCTGCAATAACTGGACTGCCGGCAGGCTGAAAGGAGCCATGCCCCAAAAGTTACAGTCGTCACTGTCTCCTTGAGGGTCTCCTACAACCCCAGAGCTGACATGGCAAAATGACCCTGCACTCCAAGCGGCCACTTCATAAAGTCCGCACCTGCCACCGGAGCAACGTTGAAACAAGAAATGCCTAAGTACAACCTACTAGGACAAGAAAACCTGGCAATCCTTACAGTGCCTCCGAAAGAGGACGTGCTTGGGAGCCACCCACAAGAACGGGTGATAACAGTGATAACGCGTGGCTTACTCAGGCTTACTCGATAGGCAGCGAAGTGACGGTGAAGCTCAGCTGGGAAGGTTTCGAAAGTATTCCAGGGTTTGGGCTGGAGGTTCCCTGACAGACGCTCATTTGAGATTCAACACAGGCTGAGACCCCTACACAAGCTGCAGCATGCCACCACCTGGCATAGAGCAAAGTTAGACCCTTCCAACCAAGCTTGCTGGACCGGTTGGCTCTCTTACTTGAACTCACCCACCTGGTCAATCCCTGCTTCGCAGCATGAGTTACACGGAAGGCACCCCCAGACAGTTGGGCGAAGACTACACCCTCACACTTACGATATCATGCTGAAGGTTTATCACAAGCTGCCGTAACATTATGGAAGCATCCACACTCCTAAACCGCAGTCATCCCAAAAATCGATATTTTGGGGCATTAGGCTGCTGCACGCCAGGTTCAACCGTGAAAGCAGCGAGTCCCTGCACCGTTTCATGGGGGTTTCGAGCGCTGCATCGGCCTGGTATGCCCAAAGAATTGCTTACCGCGTTGGATCTGACGATGGAGTTTCAGAGCGGCTTCAAAAGAACTGCACCGTAAGGGGCGTTGTATACATTCAGCAGGAGCGTACATAATCGTACATGGAAGGCGAAACTGCTGCCCACAAAGGTTCCAGAATCACATGACCGCCTGGCGGGCGTCGAAGGCCGAACTATCGATGGACATCAAACACACTGCTGACCCCATTTGCCCGAGCACGTTGTCCCGGTATTGACCTGCTTGCATCCAAGTGGCCACAGGCCGGGCACGCATATTTTGCAGTAGCTAACGCGGCTTCGGCAGATTTCAGTAGCGCTGGGGGTTCGTTGCTGGATATGCCCAGCAAGCCTCGGTGGTCAGGATGCGAGTTGTGTAGTATGGTCATGTTATGACATATAGTGTAGGCACAGCTATACCGTCAAGTTGCTCAAGTATCAACCTGCAAAAAGTCGGCCATAGCATGCAAATTAGCAATAGTACTGTGCACCACATGTAACGGGAACGCCACTACTGCAGTAGTAGCAGTGGTAGTACTGGTGGTAGTAGCAGTAGTAACTGGTGGTAGTAGCAGTAGTGGTAGTAGTAGTAGTAGTAGTAGTAGTAGTAGTAGCAGTAGTAGTAGTAGTACTAGTAGTAGTAGTAGTAGTAGTAGTAGTAGTAGTAGTAGTAGGTTGACGGGAGGACCAGACTTCTTTGTTTGAAGGTTGGGGAGAGCTCCACCCTTTCTTCTTGAGCGTATGCTCTCTTCCATGTGTTGAAGAGGTATACGGGATAGTCAGGATATCCTTACCTAGAGAAGAAGGAGGTCTCTTCTTGCCGAGTGAAGGGTAAACGGAGCTCTCTAATGTAAAACCAAGGAGGAAGTAGTAGTAGCAGTAGTAGTAGTAGTAGTAGTAGTAGTTATTGTTGTTGCTGTTGTTGTTGTAGCAGTGGTGGTAGTCGTAGTGGCAGTAGTAGCAGCAGCAGCAGCAGCAGCAGGAATTGTACAGGCGGCATTCGCCGTCATGGTTGCCAAAAGTAGTAGCAACATCAGTGCTACAATTACAAGTGCAAAAACTATCTATCCAATGACAACTTCCTTTAGTACGGTCTTACCAATGCTCACATGCCTTTCATGCTGTCGTTGTCAAACGTGGCATTTCGCCCGACGGCCTGGGTGTGCTGACCTCTCACCAAGGCCGGGACTCGCCAGCGGCGGCTGATCTTTTAATATGGATACCTGGGTGCGTGACAGTACTCAGCAGGCAAGGTTCAGTGTAAAGGCCTGTTTACAAAAAACTCCAGAAAGTGTGCATGGCACATGTATAGATGTCTGTATATGTAAATGTTTATGTATTATGTACATGTATGTCTATGTATGCACACATGTAAGTATATACATATGTATGCCAGCTCCCCTCCAGAGTTTGCAGACTCGAGAAAGTCACACTGTCAGCATTTTGGATACTGGTGACTGTATACCTACATGTTCTCTCCCATAACGACGGGAACTATTCCATACAGCCATGTAGAGTAAATGTATGAGAGGCGATCGGACCAAGTCCTAGCCACACACTGCGCGATGACAAAATCTAAGATGCAACAAAAGCGTGAGAAACTTGTCTGCTTTTGCAGTCCGGGCCTTCCCGACTGTCAGATTGTCATCCTTTCCGGCTTCGTTCTCCTGCCACTTGGCTTTTGGAACAGACCGCTTCGCTCGCAACTACCTATCTCGATAGCTAATTTCTGACCAAGGTCGCGGGCTTCCGCTTGCTATCTGTTGGGTCGGTTGCTTGCCACAGCAAAAAACACAGCGTGCAATCGCAAACTGCATTCGAACCTGAACTGAAGTATCAACAGCAAGACGATTCTACGAGGACTTAAGGGGGTTTAGGGTTTAGGGTTTAGGGCACCAGTAGCTACGGGATTCCCTCATATCGCATCAGAGGGGTACCTTCTCCTCTTCTCGATGCTTCCAAGGCATAAACTCCTGCATGCGTTGCATCTCTGCTAGACTCTGCAGCCAAAATCTGCAGTGGCACTGGTCTTGTAGCACTATTCCATACTATGCTACTGTCTACTATGTTACAAGTGGTATAACATATGGTGACGCATGGTTACACCATATAACATGTCAACATACTATGAAAGTAGACTTTAGCTCTCTCGGCCTCCTCCTTCTTTTCATCCGTCATACCATGCCTTGGCTGCGATCGACCTCTGACTTTCAGAGAGCCTTCGACAATGCGAGGCAAGAAATGCAAAATGAATAATGCACTATCGAATTATGACATCTTTAACATATTAAAAAGGTCATGTGCAATATAGAACCTAGTTAATAGAATGATGCCGTTTCGGCCGAGGCTCTCAAAATTGTCACTATTCTGGCTCGCCTGCGAAGTCGCTTGTTGGGCAAGGTTCTCGTCAGCTTTGGGACACTATCGTACCCTTCATAAAACCCCATTATAGCCCTTAAAGGGTACATAGGCATTATCCCAAACTTCTGGAGTTTAGCCTCCTCACGGAACGAGTTTGACATGGTCATGGGCAGCTACATCTGACCAAAGTTCAGCCACCAAAAAACCTGGAACAGCTGGCTGGCCCCGCTGATGGGTATCCTCTGAACAC
Organism: Symbiodinium sp. CCMP2456; assembly: GCA_905221635.1. Lineage (NCBI taxonomy): Eukaryota > Dinophyceae > Suessiales > Symbiodiniaceae > Symbiodinium > Symbiodinium sp. CCMP2456. The sequence goes on from CAJNDV010002036.1 coordinate 22,612, forward strand.
TGAGGTGCATCACTCTCCAAAGGAGTCAAAAGCATCAATCGAATACGCAGGGCCTACATGCCACGTTGCGGTACAAAACAGTTGGCCATGCTTGCAGAAGCACAGATTCGGAGCACCTCGCCGTACTCATCATTTCCATCCTCTGGATCCCGATGGCCGGTGCGCCATATCCGATTACTTGCCCCTGGCATGCAGAATCAACGAATCAGGTGCTGCACTGCTCCTGTGCAGTCCCTGCCCTTGACAAGCGTGTTCTGAAGACTTTGTCAAACCACAGCACTTGATTATGCGAGAAGCAATGGGAACGACAACCCGCTCACCGGACAGTTGAATCTTTCTCACTGAACTTATCGCAACCAACAAGACCTGAACCCATAAACCCTAAACCCTAAACCCTAAACACAAACCCTGAAACCCTGAAACCCTGGAGATTTGTTCGGCCACATCCAAAATCTTGACTCGGACCCCCTTGGGTTCTCCCCCTTTCTCGTGAATGAGACAACAACAGCAGGGGTCGACATCATACTTGCACTGGTTGGCATGCATCAGACTTTTTGTGGCACATAGCTTCCGGGGGCTCCTACTATTTCTCTATGCCACGAAAACGCCAGAGTCTTTCCACCACATCAGACAAGTCCAAACATAGCGACATTCAGAGGCAGCCGCCAAAGCAAGCAACCATCGCCCGCGATCGTTTGTGGTCCACATGTCCCCACAGGAACCATAGGTCGTGTCACGGCAGCAAAACAAAAGAGACAGGTTGCTTTGAGCAAAGCCGGCGCTTCTTCGCGCAACACATAGCAAAACAGACGCGGTGGCCACAAAACCGCCCACATTGCAGTATATTATGACCATATTCTGCAGATATCCATACATACGGAGATACATATATCCATGCATATATACATACATACTTACATACGCATATGCATATACCCATGCACACATACAAATATACTTGTGTATATACAGATATACATGTACGAACACATATATACATATATACACATATACATGGTTTGCGTAAATGTATTATTGTGTCTGCAAACATGCGTATACCTGCATATGTATATACATAAATAAGCATTCAAGCATGTACAGATGCACACAAATCACTTGCATATGCATACAAACATACATACACACATATACACATACACCCACACAGACACATGCACATACACCTACGTATATATATATATATGTATATATATATATATATGTGTATACATGGTTGCTGTAATCTATACACAAACACACAGACACATGAGCGGCTGACTAAACCTAT
>CAJNDV010002036.1:39385-52678 GCA_905221635.1 Symbiodinium sp. CCMP2456
TGTACAAGTTGTCCACGTTTATTTTACATTTGTTCTACGTTATACGTTCCCTTTAAGTTTATTTCACGTCTTTTTCAAGTTTATTTCAAGTTTATTTCATGTTTATTTCAAGTTGTTTTCAGGTTGCGTTTCACGTTTTTTTAGCGTGTCACGTTTTTTACACGTTTTGTTCACGTTTATTTTACGTTCTTTTTACGTTGCTTTTCACGTTTTTTTTTTAGGGTCGATGACTTTTAGTTCACGTTTATTTTACGTTTTATAGATGCAGAAACCACACCAGTACTAGCTTGTCTCGCCGACATAAATATAGTATATATTTATATAGGAATCTTTCGGATCTGTGCACATCAGTGGGATTTGTATGCTAACAATCATCTCCGCTCACCAACCTCGGGCCTTTTCTTGCTGACGATGCGCTGGCTTGTGTCAGACGGTCGCAAGATTTTTTTTTCTGGCGGCTGGAAGCTTCCAGTTGGTCCGGAAAGCTGCGGGGGTGCGGGCTCCCGGTTTGTAAGCTATTTTCGAACAGATCACCGTGTTGGTGTTTTTGTTTCGTGGCCACCTGTGCTGCACCCAGGATTGTGCGCACCAGCATACCTTGCGGGTGGATTGGGCGAACCCCGATTCCGACAGTTGCAGCTCCTTGAAAGACCTGCGATTGATTCAATTGCGAGTCTATCAAGGAGCTATCTGAGGCTCGCGATTGGGAAGGTATATTTTTTTGTCACAATGGGCCCAAGGAATATTTCCTGCATCATCTAGCTCCTGGGCGGCCGCCTCTGGGAAACCGACTTTCTTACAGCACTTTGCGAGATCTTTGCCAGCGCCGTCGGGTTGCCAAAAGCACGAAATCGTTGCTTCCCCTGACAAAGGTGACGTCTGGCTTGAAGATCCGATGATTGCTGCCGCTCTTGTGGATATTCCCTTTAAGGCCGAAGGCCGAAGCCAGGCTTCCTCCGTCCACGTAGCCGGTCTTGGGTTTCGGAGACCTTGAGAAGCTCCTGCCATTGAACGTGGACGGGCCAAGGCTCAACTTGACCCTTGGCAGGTCGCAGATCTCCGCCCACGTTCAAAGCAGTAGCGCTTCTCTTCGGAAGAGCGACCCTGTCAGGTCCCAGAGGATTCCTTGGCCTCATCAGCAGGTTCTGGGTGCATACCCATCTGCTCGACAACAGCTTTCTCCAAACGCCCGCGAGCCAAAATGATCCAGCTTTGGGAGAAGTTCCTGGGCGAGCTTGGCAGCCTTGTCGCCATGGCGGCCTTCAAAAGTGGCAACGAAGGTGTCCCCCAGGAATGCCAGAAATAATCGAGCGAGAATGGAAGATGCGGTTGCAACTATCCGACTGCATCTCCCATTCTCTCTCGGTGATTTGTGGCAAAGGCAGAGTGCTCAGGCAAACCCCCCGACGGAACGGCAATGGCAAAATGGCCCATGGCTCCAGTTCCGAGCTTCCGGTGTTGAATTGAATGGGGTTTAGGGTTTAGGGTTTAGGGTTTAAGGTGCGATATGGGGAAGAAGGGCTACTGGACATTGTGCGCCGCGAGGCTGCCACTAACGAGAAGTGCACAATGTCAAAACGTATTGCTTGATACATGTTGGAAACGTGATGCTGCAAGCATTCTCGTGGATGATCTTCCAGCTTGGGCAAAATTCCCAACGACCGAGGCTTTCCGTTCAGAGTACCGAAGCACCAGTCTGCATATAGTACACCTTCGTCATGACTGCGGCTCGGCTTTCTGAGCCACAGTCAGTGCACAGTGCAAAGTAGCGCCGGGAACGTAGTCCTAGCCGGGGCCGTGGCCCACAAGGATCCCAATCTCGTCACGGGCATCCTTCTGAGTGAGACCTGCACTGCCAAGCAGCCAAAGCAGCTCCACACCCTCAGAACCTTCCGTCTCGCAAGATACTTGTTGTCACGATAGCTTCCTCGCACTGCGAGCGGTGCCTTGCAGCTTCTGATTATACTTACATGCTTGTAATTGCGAAACCTCGTGAATAGCTTTGTTTATGTCTATCTGCAAATATGTCTGTATGTATGTATGCATGCATGCATGACTCATGCATGTATACCTGCCTGCGTAACTGTATGCAAAATTTACACGTTTACATGTGCACGACGTACGTACGTACATGGGTGCGTTTGTAGGCAGGCGGCTGGGTAGGACGGAAGGCAGGTTAGGTAGGGACGGATGGAGGTGTCGGTCGTCAGTCGGAGGGTCGACAGGCAGGCATGAATGCATGCTTTCTTGATATAATTTACACGCACATATGTCTCTATATTTAAATATACAATTGCATTTAAATATACACAATTGATACTTATGGTTATGCTTATGTCTATTAATATACATCTTATAAACTATGAACCAACAAACAAGCCATATATACACACATACATACATACATACATACATACATACATGCATACATACGTACATACATGCATACATACATACATAATCATACAGACAGACAGACAGACAGACAGACAGACAGACAGACAGACAGACAGACAGGCATGCATGCATGCATACATACATACATACATACATACATACATTATACATGCATTATACATGCATACATACTTGCTTACTGCATTTAGTATGCACCTATTTTCTGTTTTGTAGAATGACCCGTTCCCAGGTCCGAGTTGGCCTGTGAGCAAGCCGGTTGCGGCGGGGCTGTTCGCCACCTGGGCCTGGATCCGGGGATCCACCTTAGAACGTTCATGTTGGGGAACTTCGCTGAAACTGAACCCCCATTGTGAGCATCCTTACAAGGAACTACCATGCCTGGCAGATCACCGTGTGTCAAGTCAAGTCTTCACCTTGTTGCATCCAGCCCAATATGCCAGAAGCTGACCTACCTTACACAGAAACCTGGTACTGTAGCGATTGCACCCACACCCACGAAGTATCCCCGTCCATCTCTGCAATAGCGCTGCGACGGCTGCGATGAACCAACTAAGCCAGCCACGGTGGTGCCTCAGCGGAACCGTTGCCATCAAGGTGGCAAAGTGGCAGGAGCTTGGGTTTGGGTCGCATAACATGGCAAAGGTCAACACATTGGGAATTGCATACTGCTGACGCCAGCTGGCAGATTGAGAAGGCAGACTTGGAGGCTTTACCAAACAGCCTCCCAAGGCTTCTTGGAAGTGCAGCCTGTCTCATTGCAATCAAGGAGCCCCTGGGCCTGCAAACGAGAAAGTTTCAAGTCGGGTGCCGCAAGGAAGCACATCTATGAGTCAGACTGCTCCGCTGCGGTCTGAGGAAAGCCGAAACCTAATGTGCGGTGCCCTGCAAGCTTTGGAAGGGCATCGGATCATCGCTCGAAGGGCACCTCTTGTTCCGCTTTTCGCCACGATCTTTCATCATCTCCTCGTGTGCCTGCAACTTCGACATGTTTAATCTGGCCTCATGATCAAACACTGCTGCACAGACCTGCGGCGGCTTGCAAGCAGTCTTGGGTCGCATGAACGACAGCCTTCGCGACCATGGCGACATCCAAGGCCACGGCCTCAACTGCACAACCAGGAGGGCTTTTCACATGAAGCCACAAAACGTTGAGCTCAAACAACAAAACCACCTTACCCATACTATATTATACTATATTATACTATATTATACTATATCCTACTATATTATACTATACTATACTATACTACACTACAAAACTTCCACCGACCCAGGGCGCCAAACCACGGGCGGGGAGGACGCAGCAGCAAGGGAGGCGGCCTCGGAGAGTTTCTGGGCGGACTATGGTATAGTATAGTATAGAAAAGTATAGTATAGTATAGAAAAGTATAATAGTCTAGTCTAGTCTAGTGTAGTGTAGTATAGTATAGTATAGTATAGCATCATAGTATAGTATAGTAAAGTATGGCTAACGTGGCTGTGGTTTTCAAAAGAGGTGGATTTGGCCTGGGGCTTAGGCGCTTCGAGGTGGGGGTATGGAGCTTCGTTTGAGATTTGGGGGTTAGGCCTGTTCAGGGTCCTCGATATGTTACGCATCGCGAGGCTGCTGGGCACAGACTGGAGAAGCACCGCTAGAAATCCTGCTTGACATCTAGAAGACCTCGGGCCAACCAGAGTGCTGCGGTAGATACAGCCCTCACTGAGGTCAGTTCGATGTCCAGACACCACAGCCAGCCGCCGGAATCAGCGATGAAAACCTCATGCTGTGCTGCAGTTCGTCGCTTCAAAACCCAAGCAAGCCCTCTTCACGGCTTGATGACAGTGTAGGCAAAGATCTTGAGCCAGTGAAGCAGGCACATGCTTTCCAACGCCCAGACCTCGCGGCCTCGCGGTGTGCTGCTTTAGTTGCTGCTTCGTAGCCGTTCTTGTTTCTAATATCGCTGCTGTCGTTGTCGCCGTTTTAGTTGGCACGATGAGAACGGAGCCCAAATTGTGGAACGATGCACCCGCACTCATCACAGCAATACTTTTGCTTCAAGCTCCTTCAACAGCAGTGCAGACGTCGATACCTCTTGGAACAGCATCCATACGCCTGCGAGTCGTTGACGGATGATGCCCATGCATATCTGACTCCTTCCCCGAAGAACTTCTAGAATGGTATTGCACAGGAAAAAGCAATTACGGCCGAAGTATCTGCCTTGGAAGCTTCCCCTCAATTACTGCTTTTGGACCGAGTCTCCCTCAAAATCGTGCGGGCGGTTGCCGTGACCGATACAATGACGAATTCCGTGGTATATCGGATACTCACAATCTAAACGGCGATCAAAAGCGCTGGTACAGTATTATCTGCATTGGAGTGCACATGATACCAAGCTCTTTTACCTGCCATTTTTGTTACTGCCACCATAGACGTGGATTTTCCCATCCGCATAACCTCCATCGTGGATGAATTGGGGGTTACATGAAGGGGGCCTCCATTCACACTGACCCCCAATTCCTCCAAGCGCGTCTTTTCGTTTTCGCTCTTTTCAGGTCTGTGCCTCTGTGGTGCTCACTATTCGGCAGTCTTCTGCGTTTAGCATGATGATCGATCTCTGTTTCTTTCACCAGGGCCGTTCCCGTGACCATCGGCTGTGAAGAGCCTGCAGCCTGCCACATCCTCACTGACAGTTGCAGCATCTTCCATCAGAAGAAGCTCGGGCCCTGTCACTCTGCAGTGTGCACACAGACAGTGGAAGGACAGCTCGAGGCGTGCTAAGACACCAAAACTTCAAGATCAAGAAAGTGCGACCCCACATGCGCTGCATCTCTCTTTTCATATGCACAGCTGTTTTTCAGAAACAACATCCAAAGCGAAAGAACTGCGTGAGGTGCACGTTTCGCCGAGCGGCAGTCGCTGTGTATTAGCAGGCGTCTGTTTGGTTGCGTGGATTCCAAAACTAGTTCATGTACTTTGAACTGCTTTCGGGGGCCTGGCTGTCAACATCCAGGTCTCGGAAAGTTCCAACACAAGAGCTCCTTGCACCCAGCTACCTGTTAAGCTGCGATGATTCTTGCCTGGCAGCTTGGCTTGTGGGAATCTGAGAAACCGGCCAGTGAGTCACCATCGCCAATAGAGCCACCCAGCTCCTCGGCTACCTCGGCCGACTTCAGGACTGCCCACAAGCAGTGAGATCACCCTCCCAGGGGTCTGCACGGCTTCTTTTGCTGCTCGAAGAGATTCTGCCGCGGCCTGGCGCGGAACTCGCACACATGAACGAACACAAGTCTGTATCTGGACTATGTCTAGCAAACCTGACAGCTGCACAGAGTCACCCAGCATGAGCGCATTGGGTGCCGAAGACGGCAGCCTTCCGCAGGGACAGATCAGAGTGTCAGCACCCGAACGAGACGGTATTACGGACTTCCACTGCAAACTCAGAGCGCTCTGCCATTCGGCGAGACCGGCCTTGGCATTTCGGCGAAACGCTGGGTGACAATCTCATCAGCCTTAGGAGAACGGCTACTTACAAGCTCGAAAGGACGACAGGCTCGTCGCAGCCGCATCATGCAGTGCGTCGTGCTTGTCAGACCTATTTGCCACTAAACATAAAAACCGAATATAGCCAACCTCAAAAGGAGAGCCACTCTTGCGCTAGGCCCCTCCTCAAATGAGGAAACCCAGAACACGACGTGAGCACCTGGCTGAATTCGAGCAGCAGAGCTGCACTATTTCATCCCTTTGTATCTGCTGTTGAGCTCGCGTCTGCAAGAGTTGATCGTTATCAGCATGACTACAGCGATAGAACTCTGCAACCCTTTCGTGGTCTCGCTTCCGCAGGCTTTGTAAGACTACCTGGACGAACTTATCTTGCGGGCACCGGCGATCGAGGCCTGCAGCCCGTGTTCCAAAAAAGTGGCTCAAGTTCAAGTCCCTCAGAATATGTTTTACCATTTCGTGGACCCTTTGAATACCCCGATGCCCTTTCTGAACGTTCAGGCCTGAACGGCGTGGAAGACCCCGAGGCCGCGGCATCGCCATCGGAGTCACTGCCGGAGAACTCCTCTGCCGGAGCCTCCTCGTCGGCCTGCAGCCCGGCTCTTCGGAGGGAGTTCTGAAGCGGCCCCTGGCCCACCTAACTCCAACTGCATGCACCAGAAGGCGCTTCAACCCTGAATGGCCCTGAACCCGTTACACATCCTCCGACCAGTACGGCCCGAAAAGGCCGGAATTCCCGGGCCGCCTTACCGAGGATGCGAGCTGCACCTGACAGTGGGGAAACAAGCTCAGAACTCCTCGTAGGCCTGTCTTTCAGAGATCAGATTGTGGGTTGAATTCAGGGTACTGCAGCAGTGACTTCGTACATAGTCTTCCGTGACTCAGGTGCCTTCCGGATGGGGGGGGGGGTCTGCCACATGACGTCACATCATGGCAATCTCGTACGAGTCTACCTTCCCTCCAGGCCTGGAGGCTGGGTGATGAAGAGTGACGAGGGCGGCTCCTTCTCAGCTGCCTGATCCAAGACTTCTGCAATTTCCATCATCCCAAACCCTTGCTGGGACGACAACAGCACAAGATGAGACTAGAGGCCCATTATTGGAGGCCCCAAGCTCCAGGCTCCGAACCAGTGATCCGATAGCTAACAGTATGACCTCCTGGTTAAACCGTCGGGAAATCGTCGAGAATGCCCTGTGTAATTCCTTCAGATGCCATCATCCCAGGGTCAGATCAAGGCAGTGCAGTGGTGGCAGTCGGCCAGTTGTGAAGTTTCAGTTTCTGGAGAAATCCGAAGAGTTGCGGCTGAAACCTGCTGCTTCCCTGGAATGCAACCCTCCATTATCGTCACGACGTCCCACCTTGTCGGCCTTGGCTTGGAAGAAGGGCGTGCTCTTCCTCGGCAGATGACGCACGCCTAACAAGCAGTGGAGCTAAACCCTCTGCACCCAAATTGTCCAAATTGTCCAAGCGACTCCTGAGCCACAGCCGTCGCCGACGTGGTCGGTCCTCAATCTCTGCGGTCTCCGCGCATCTCTGCGAAAGGCACTTTTCCGAAGCCTTCGAAGGGCTGGTTGTCCAGGCAGTCGATCGGCAGCTGCACAGGACCTGGGCTTCTTCAGCTCGGAGGCTTCATCTTGGCCCATGGCCTTCCCCTCGCCCGGGCATCATAAACCTCGCTCCAACAGGACAGTCACCCAAGGGCGCTATCTACGTGTTCCGAAACATGCCGGACTACAGAGATGAACTCTGGAACATTGGCATGGAGATGCTGGGCACTTCTGGACTGTGGCAAACTGCTGATTCAGACACAGCATCCCCACCACCAGGCAGAAGAATGACTTGCCCAATCCCTCAGGCACCTTGCCAAACTGCGCACCGAAGATCAACAACAAATTTCATCTCAGAGTTCCAGCCACCGGGGAGCTGCCACGTTTCATTTTCACGACGGAGTTGCGCCAAGATTGGGATTCTTCCGAACTGACTGCTCCGGCTGAATGCCCAATTGACCTTTAGCCAAGCCTGGCTCTCTCGGATGTTCTTCCAAGGCTGTCGGCAGGTCCATGATCTTCTTCCGTTTCAAGCGGCTAGGTCCAGGTCTTGCCATCTTTGAAGGCTGGACAAGAAGGGACCCGCGCTGTTGCTGTCGGTCCTGTATCAGGATGTATCACTCGCTTCGCTTGATTTCCCTTGAGCCGTGCCACGACGGGATCTTTGCAACTTCGCATCCGGAACCATTCCGTCCGAGCTTTCAGACTCTGCTAGGCGCAAGCAGAGCCGGTGTCGTGCGGACCACCGGCTTGCAGAGATGGAGACTTTGAGGGGAAAGGAAACAGGAGCGTCAGGAGACGTGCCGGCCGAACAGGATAGCAATGGCCCCTCCTCATGGGGCTGCGGCCCCTCGGAAGGGCTGCAAATGCTGTGATGCCTGGCGAGCGCTGCCACACAGGCAAGAACACGGACCTATGCTACCTCGCGTTGCTCAAAAAGCCCTAGGTGCATCTTTGGTGACTCTACTGGAGGCACATGCAGCCTGCGAAACATCGGACGATCCTACAGCCTTGAAGGCCTCCAAAACTCGAAGGGACAAGTTGCAATCGCGGGACATGAAGCACAGCCACTCAACTGACATGGCGGCTGCGCGTACAGACTCGGTGCTGGTCCAACGCGCTTCTGCAGCCTGGTGAAGTCTACGGTGCCTACTGCCTACCTCGAAAGTCGAGAGAGAGAAGTCCAGCAGTCAAGGCTGCGGCCAGGTTTTCTCCCTCCCCTTGGGAGCCTCGCGGGTCTTTTCATGTACGACGGCCACCAGTGATGCTTCAGTTCCAGCAGGCGCCTTCATCCAGATTCTGGCCCTCCATTTCTTGGGCCTCTGCCTGCACAGCACAGCAAGAATCCTGCGGAGCCTTGCGCGTGCCTGGCGCAACGTTGGGGTGGACCTCGGGGTTCTGCTCTGCCGTCTCATCCTTTCCGGCTCTGGCCTCGCGACTCGGCGAGGTGCGGCCAGAAGCACAGGGAGACTCTGAGACTGGGCGTGGACTCAACAGAAAGGCGCGGGCCTTGGCAGCCTTCATCTCCTCTTCACGCTTCTTCTTCCGCAGCTTCGCCTGTCCGCCGCTCTCTGCAGCTTCCGAAGCAATTCTTCTTTCCACACCCTACCCCTTGCATCTTCTGCGATGGCGAAGCTAGGAACACAAACAGTACCTGCTTTTGCGCCGAACTTCTCGAAACTTCTACGGCTTCACTTCCCGTCACGTTGCAGAACTGAGACGGCGATCGTGCTTGCGGGACTTTCTGTTGTCGTATGACACTCAGGGGCTGAGCGTATGGTGCCTCATGGTCGCGCTTCTGCTTGAGGCGATCTCGGCAACAGAGTTCCACAGCTGCTACTGAACTGAGGCAAAGTCCACCTAGCTAACTCGACGTCTCTCGACACGCACCGGCCGATGTTAGCTTTGGGCTTCACTGAGTGCTTGACTGTACCACTCGGCAGGGATGCAAGCGCTCTCTCGCAGCTGACCGGCATCAAGCCTAGTGTGCAGAAAGCTCCAACGTAGCTGGTACCAGCCAGCAGCACAAGCCGGCTGTCGCGAAGAGCATTTTGCAGTGACAGCACCAAAACACCAGATTCCATCAACAGAAGAGCTTGTGACGAGGATTCGGCTGCGGCTCTGTCTAAATACCGGGAATCCACGTGCGAAGCTGCAAGAAAACCCAGGCGTCTTGCAGGAGTTTCAACTGCTGTAGGCGGCCCGATTGGACCTGAGAATGTCCGAAATCGCAGAGGCAAGTCGGCTTCCAGAAGTCGCTACCATCCGCTACCGGAGTACTGGAGTCTTCGCATCTGGGAGGGGGGGGCTCTATCGCTTAATTATTTAGTTCATTGGCTACTTACTCATTCTTATGTATTTACTATATATATATATATATATATATATTATGTATATATATATATACTATGTGTATGTATATATATATATATACATATAATGTATATACTATGTATATATTATGTATATATTCTGGTTCTTGAGGCCCAGGCATGGACCTTGAGACCCCAAAGTCGAAGCCTGGACTGGCTGTCGATGGTCAGCAGCCTTTCACCGAGGGGAGAGATTCGCCCGCACTCTTAACACCCGGGTTAGGGTTTAGGGTTTAGGGTTTAGGGTTTAGGGTTTAGGGTTTAGGGTTTAGGGTTTAGGGTTAGGGTTTCTTTTTGAGGGCCTTTGTCTGCCTTCGACTTTTCCTGGTTTAGGGCTTAGGGTATACAGCGGACAGTCGCCAGCATCCTTTGCAATCTAGCTTCCTCTCCAAAGCGACCAGCCATGCCAAGGGACGTCACAGGAAGAAGTGGATCTGCCGCAATCTGGATCATCCTGCATGCTCGCATCAACTGGAAAAACGGTTACAAGACACCCGCTCCGCACCAGCCAGCTTTATCTTGCTATCTGTCTCCCAGGCACCAGCATTCGCGACATGCCCCGGAAGCAAAAAGAAGCGCAAGGCACCTCATGTGCCGAAGGCCAGATCCAGGCTGCATTTCACCTCGCAGATCTTCTCTGCTCGAAGCCGCTTAAGCCGCTTTCCTTTTGGGGAACACCGACTCCAGATTCCGACACCAGACGGGCCCGCTTCCTGCGTGGCTGCAAAACGTACACCCAAACCTTAAACCTCAAACCGAATCCCCAAACCCCAAGCCGTCGTTTCCAACCCCCACAAGCACCTTCTGGCAGTGCTCTCGGGATGTTCACGGTGCCCGCCAAGCGAAGGTTGGCGAGGCTGTAGATGTGAGCAACGCCCTCCTAAGGCCAGGGAAGGATTGATGGGATGATTAGCTCGTAGCTATCTACACCTACCTATTCAAAGATTCACTGATCTACTGGTGGATGCATTTTTGCGCTGATGTCAATTCTTCCATGCTAACGAATCTATGGCTTGCTCTTTGCCTGAAGAAACCGTAAGTGCATGCCCAAACAACGAAGCTGAGTCTTCACCCCGCCTGCGTGCCCACCGCCATGAGCCCCGGCTCTTCCCCATCTGGTACTTCAACACCTCATGTCTGGGCCAGGGATGCACTGCACTTCTGCGGCTCTTCGTCCCAAGGGCCTTCGGCCCAAGGAGCCACGTCGATGCAGGTGACCGGGCTGGCGTCCTCGAGGTGGACCCACCGAAGCACCTGAACTGCGATCTGCTCCGACTCGCCTCTTTCTTTCGGAGCTGAAGAATGCTGAGCTGCTGAGAAATCGTTCTCGGTGCTGAAGATGATGACCTCGGAGCAAAGGTCTCACAGAGGCAACGCGGTGAGCCTTCCTTGGAATCGAAGGCTGTCCAGGCTTCCGAACCCGGCCCTCGACAGTTCCCACGTAGACCCGGCGTTGCTCCTGGGCAAGCGCTCCGCACTGGCTCTCTTCTTCCCGAATGGAGCTCTCCATTCGTATCATGTGCCTTCGATACTGTCCAATCAGCAATCCTCCTCTTTACTTCTGCTGGAACATATCTGCCTCCACGGGCAGTACGCAGGTGATGCCGCTGCTGAGGCCACGCTGTAGGTCCTTTCATGCCAACAAGTGGAAAGCATCGTCCTCGTCAGAGGTCCAGCAAACTAAAGACATCTAAAGTAAGACATATAGCATTACACCCGGGTTTCTGTTTCACCTTCCTCGCTCTCCATTCTCATCTTTGTCGTGCATGTACAGACAGGATTGATTCGCTTTAACTTTCAGCCCTTCCTCGCAATGCAAACGACATGACTGGCCAACTCAAGCAGAGTGCACACCCTCCTCATGTACTGCTTATTCTTTCACTTGCTACGAATGCTGCGGAAGACCCAACCACGGAAAAAGAAATAGCCTTGCTGTTGAGTTCTTTCTCGAAATGCAAAGGACGTGACTTCTCCGAACTCAAAGAACGCACTCTCCCAACCAGAAACCTCTAAATAGCGCATAGGCGTTCCTACTCTGGAGCGTCCTATGCTTGTTTCGCCACCAGTAAACCGAATGCACTGTCGGAACGCAAGAAAGCCGACATCATGCGCCTCTGCTGTCGGTGAGTTCTGCGGCAAACCTGGAGATGTGGTACAGTACGGGCATGTGCGACGTTCAGATACCACTTGTTGTTCGATGCCATCTGCAGCCTAGCTACCTGAATTTCAGTGCTCCGCGGAGCTTGCAGAATGCTACTTTTTCAGATGTTCTGGGAACCGAGCCGCTACTTCGCTTGGCTGCAGGTGCCGGGGCCTCTGCTGCAGGGCCTGTGCCTGACAGCGGGCATGGACGCGACATGTCTGACCAGCTACTCTTTTGCATGACCTGAAGGACTCTGCGCGGCAGCTGGCCTTGACCCTCCGGAAGTGCAGCTGGAGCAGCGCTTCCTGGAGCGTATGGCAGGAACTGACACACATGTTGAGATGTAAATCAAGAGGCGACTACAGGAAATCGGGTGGATAGTCGATGGAATGGGCTTTCTACGGCTTGCTGCAATGTCTGGCTGTCCTCTCGGGGCATTGGCACCACGGCCTTGGCATGGTAGCTCGGTGCCGGTTTGATGCTGCAGAGTTGCGCTCCATGCAATGCCTGTCTACTGCGGCAACAGGATCACGCGAGACGTGCCCAGTGGCACAAGAGCTAAGGCCTGCAACGTTGGCAGGCTAAAACCTCGCGAGTTTGTGTGCTGGCGACTAAAGGCACACCTGCCTTCATCAGCACACTTGTCTGCCATTCTTGGGCCTAGTGTTTAAGGTCCATCCCGGAGCTCACAAGCGACTCCTCGCCTGGAAGTAATCACGTCTATTAGGCAGCTCCTTCAAGCCGCTGCTACCTGTCGACCCCTTCGCATGAGAAGTGCGGGTGCTGGTCGCGTATTCTCATTGGGCACATGGAGTTCTGCTCATCCTGCATCATCACCTGCATCCGCTAGCCAGAGGCAGATATTATTCTTCTGGACAAGCAAAACCAAAGTCTTTGAAGCTCGGCGGAACAGCAGCGGCTCGGTAGGGAAATTGAGAACTGTGCCGACACGGTACTACTCAGGCCAGGGGCCCTGTCACTTCACAGCATATTGGACAAAGCCTGTGAAATTCGGCGAGGCTTTCGACTCCGGCCTTCCTCGGTAGAGCTTTCAGACTCGGCCTCCTGCGGAAGGCTGCAGTCTCAACAGCTTTAGGGTTCGAATGTCTAGTCTACACATCACATCCAGCTGCGCAGGTCCAGATACCTCTGCTGTGCCTGCAGCTATTATGGTTGATACTGCTTCCGTCACTGCTCTTACTCTCACTCTTACCCGTTATCTTACTCTTGCTCCTTATTCTTGCGCTACGACCACTACAACATTGCTGCTACTACTACTTCTTCTACTACTACTACTACTACTACTTCTACTACTAGTACTACTGCTACTACTAC
>CAJNDV010002036.1:52778-64771 GCA_905221635.1 Symbiodinium sp. CCMP2456
GCTACTGCTACTGCCACTGCAACTGCTACTGCTGCTGCTGCTCCTCCTGCTACGACGACGACTACTAGTAGTAGTAGTAGTACTACTACTACTATTACTACTACTACTACTACTACTACTACGACTACGACTACCATTGCTGCTACTACTGCTATACCACTACTACTACTATTATTATCACCACTACTACCACCACTACAACACAAAAACCACTATTACTACCGCTACTACGACGATTACGATTTCGACTGCGACCATGACTACCACTGCCACTACCACTTGAACTTTCACGCGAAGGTGACGGTGTAGTCCACGTTTTTTTGGGCTTGTGCCAACTCGGAAAATATACAGTTCTGTGTTTTGTTTTGGCTATTCGCAAAACTGAGCTTTGGAGTGCACCCAGGGTCCACACCGGCGTCGTCCGGAGTTTCAATCCGGTCCGGGGCCTGGGCAGTAGCAATGTGCGTATTTGCCATGTATGTGCAGACACACAGAGGCACACACACACACAGAGGCAAATTGAAAGGGAGAGCAGTGAGAGCAGGAGCCCTCCTCCTCCTCCTCCGCCTCCTCCTCCCTCCCTAGCTCTCGCCCTCCCTCATGGAATTTCTTGTCGCGGCACGCCACTGTCACCCAGGCAGGCAGCAGAGCAGACAAACCTCAAACCTATAGTTGATTCGGGAATAAGCACACACCTGAAGCCGCAAACTTCCTTTCGCAGATTCCGAAACCCTCCATGCCATTTAGAAGATGTTTGCGGTTATGAGCGGACAAGTCTTCATCACTCAGCCGATCACCCAAGCTGGCTCCCTACATGTTCAGAATCGAAGGTAACGGAGGAGGAGGTCGTGGCAAAGCGTTAGCATTTTCAAGCTTTGATCGCTTGAATCAAGATATATGGTCTTGGCCACGACCGAAGGACAAGAAAAATGGTTTCATCGACTGTCAGTCAATGCCGGGACCCTGGTCTTGCCCCTGTTGCTTTCACTTATTACACTATGGGTCTCTGCAGACAACCGCCATGTGAAGGGTGGGTAGTTTAGGGTCGGGCAATGTTGAAGTTCAAGGTGCCCCTTAAACTTTACACAGTAAGTCATAGACCGAAACTGCACTGGCCTGACGCTCACCGAGAAGGAGGTAGATCCCACAAGACAATACCAACTCTTGTTTATGCGCATGTGTGTGCGTGTGCGTGTGCGTGTGCGTTTTTGTGTATATACGACGTGTATATGTACATGATCCAGCGTGTGACCCAGTTTGTCCGTAGCTTGCCGGCTGGACAGACGGTGCGATCTCCCACGTCCCCTCAGCTTATCCATTACAGAGACGGGGAGTTACCATTGTTTCTGTAATCCACACCTGGGCACATGAACCTAGAGTCTGCAAGGCTTTGGAAGCCCTGAACCGGGTATCACGTAATGAGGGGTTTTCGGGAGTTTGGTGCCATAATTCCCCAAACAGTGCTTGCACTTGGGGTTCTTACGTTGGGATTAAAGGACTTGGTTGCGGGCCGCAACGGCGCACGTGGCGGTGGGTGGTTTCGCGCGAATTCCGGCCTCCTGGCCCGCTTAGGTTGCGGGCCGCAACGGCGCACGCGGTGGCGCGGGGCCTTCGTTTCGACGCTCCCGCTGTGGGTTCGTGCGAGTTCCCTTGCGTTTCGATGCTCCCGCTGTTTCGCGCGAATTCCCTTGCGTTTTGACGCACCCGCTGTGGTTTCGCGCGAATTCCGTCCTCCTCCGGCCTCTTCTGGCCTCTTCTGCGGGGGGGCCGCAACGTCGCACCGGTGGAGCGCGACCTTCGTTTCGACGCTCTTGCTGTGGTTTCGCCTTGAGCCCTAAACCCTAAACCCTGCGAGCCCTTCTGGCCTCCTTTGGCCTCTTCTGGCCCTCCTCACTGTCTGGGGTCTACGCCGGCATAATGTGTTCAGGGTTCAGGACATGGGGATTCAAACAGGTATCGGGTTTGAAGGTTCAGCATAAACCAGCAGAGGCTCTTGCAGGCTGGATGCAAAAAGCATTTTATGCTGATGGGGTTGACGGTATGGTGTGGTTCGCCCTAAAGCCCACATCCTTGCACTGCGAGGCAGCAATACGGATCTTCCGTCTACGTCTTCCAGGACTGTGGACGGGTCGTTGTAAGGTTGATGGTTTATGGGGTCCTGGCCTTACATCCCTTAGTAGTTGTGGGCCCAAGGGACCGTAGAGAAGAGCCACTTGAATCCATGCTTTGACACCCAGCAAGCAGCTGCACATTGAACGAACTTCAATCGAATCTTTTCCGCAATCCTGAAAGCCTGTATTATCCGAGAGGGGGAGAACTCATTGGATTGAACCAGTTCGAGCTGCACGTCAATTCGGTAGATCGCTGGGCGCTCGCAGCATGGACGACAACTGCTGTGGATAGATTTGCTGCTGCTGCTGCTGCTGTCAGGAAAGCTAGCTCTGCGGAGCTTGCGTGAGTTGTCGTTTACTATTTACCTAGGTAGTAAGGAACTCAGTCAAAATTGCGTCTAGGATCTTATTTCGTCCTATCTCAATAGTTAAAGGGCTGAAGTACGGGGAACCATCTACCTCCCACCACAAGGTTGCAGCGGAACCTTGATAACTCGTTGCACTGGTGTAGCTGTTGGCTACAATCTGATGAGCCTTTGGGCACCAAGAATCCTTATCCAGGCCCCTAAGCCCAAAACCCCGACGCCCGAACTCCACACTTCAAAGCTCAGAAACCCTTAAAATCCCCAACAGCCGCAAGGCCTCATTTGGCTTGTCCGACTTGTGAGCGCAAGAGCCCCAAGTTCCTGCAGTTCGGATCGCTCGGTGGCCAGGACGTGCTGGAAAGGGCCCTCCCAATCAAAGCAGGCCAGAGGAACCAGCAACTGACTTTCGTTGGTTATTCTCGTGAGCACTGTCGTCGTTATGATTCAGTTTTGTAAATCATTGTTGTCAGGTATGTCGTTTTGAGGCTTCGTCGGTGGCAGTGAGGGCCTGTGCAGGGCAGAAGCCATGGACCACAAATCCGCGTTGTGGTACAGCCCGGGTTACAAGGGGGGATGGGGGCCAACGGCACAAGCCATAAACTCCAGAACGATCGGACTCGTCTTGGTTTCCCGGGCTAGAACACATCCGGATGTTGGGGGTTTCCAATTGAAGAGGTAGCGAGCGTGAGACACTTACTGTGAAAGCTTTGGTCATGAGGAGAGAGATGAGGTTTTTGGAGCCTGATTCCTGGAGAGTTTCTCGCATCAAACATGCAATCCCTTCTTGCATGGGCTATACAAGGAGCTATGGGGGTGAGGATGGTTACGCCCTGCTTCTTGCTGTTGGCTCGATCGCTCAGTAAACGCGCAACAGCCACATGCCCATTTCAGCCCCTGTTTTCTCGGTGTCGAGACTTGCAAACTCTACCAAGAAGGCGAGGCAAAGAATCCAAGAAGGTGATCTTTCTTCTGGGGGTGCAGAGAAGGATCCGAACAAACATGGCACTTGCGACACATCATTTCCACCAGGTCAAGTAAAGCCCGAATGCCGGACGGCAGCCCTTTCGTGAGTCAGGCTAAACATGGAACCTGCCACTTTAAAACACATCGTGTTTGGTAGATATAACTACAGAAAACACGCTCGTCCCAGGCTGGAGGTTGCAGGTTCTATCTCCGACATCGAGCATCGTGTTGTCATGGCGAAATCTATACAATCTGTCTTTTGTTGGGTTTGAGGCCTATTGGGGCGTATTTCTTACATTTTAGGGGTTCGTCCATGCTGAGAAGAATGATAACACAAAGGTTGATCACTAAGCCACTAAGCTTTGCGGCAAGACAAGAAAGAGGAGGGTAGGCCCGAGAAAAAGCAAAGGGATGCCTGTGCTAGGAAAACATCTTGAAAGTTGTTGCCCTCAACCGACCCTATCCGTTGAAACTGCACGGTGGTCGTTGGAATTTTACACTCGATCCTTTTATGTCGAAGGCCTCAGAGCTCGGACTTGCGTAGGCATTTCAGTCTGGATCCATCCTGGTGCGAGGTCCTGGGGATCGCGTCCTTGGCTCAAAGTCGGGGAACATCTTGCTTCCGAGCTCTCAGTGGATTGTTGAGTTTTGTGGGTGGCATCTTTCTCTCGACGAAGCAAAACTTGAGAGCAGAAGGGGCGGTGAAGGCTCAGGCTTAGGGGCTGTGTTGAGTTTTGAGTTTCTAATGGTGCAGCGAAGCATCGCGGAGCCTTTGCCATATGCCTATTGGCTAAGCAAGCCAGCGTATCCGATTCTCAAGCCCCTGCTATCCATGCAGCCCCGCGACGCTTGCACGTAAGATGCCTTTTGCATTGCAAAGCCAAACTTGCCGAGGGCTGGCGATTGCAAAAACCTCAAATCTGCAAAGACCTGGAAACCGAAGCCACAAGAGGTGAATTCCACGACCCCGAGGCCTCAAACATCCCTGACCGAAACCCGTGAGCTCCCCACGCCGTGCAAGAGCCGACACAAGGAAAATTAGTGGACCCAGCCCGACACCTTCAGTGGTGAGACACCAAGTGCTCAAACTTGCAGCCGGCGGCTCTTTTGGCTCCAGAAAGCGGCCATTCGCCGGCGACCGGCGATGCGGCGTTAATGGCGGGGAAGGGATCTCGGGTTGAGGGCCGGTGCTGCCCCTTCGTACAAGGTTTCGAGTCTGAGTGCTTCGGAGTACGGTGTGTGGCACATCCCGTAAAGGAGAAATTTCGGGTGTCGCCGATCCAGGTTCAAGGCTTGCGATTGTCTTCTCGTCTTTGGGCTTGATGTCTCCGTCAAGGCACCACAACATGAAATTGCAATCTTTGTGCGCCCACAGATCTCAGGCGGGGTTGGGAAGGTGTCGGCGAGGCGAGTCCAGACGGCACTTGTTGGGTCCTGGGCATGCAAACGTCGCATGTGAAGTGAGAATTCTCGTCGCTGAATGCTGACACCACCAAGATAGCAATGAAAGTATGGTTTAGGGCCGTTCAGGGTTTTGGGTTTTTAAGTTCCTTTGTATGTGGTACCGTACACACTAAACCTAAGAAGCCTCGCGTGCATCTGCAGTTCGGGCTCTCTGTCTGCAGGCCTTGCGTGCGCCGACACGGAGCAATTCTGCTGGCAGGCTTCGGTTATGTTGCTCCAGGGGGAAGCTTGCAGATACTTGAGGTCAGGCCAGGGAGCCCAAAGAAATTCCAAGGTTCTGTGAAGCTCCCACGGCACAAGACCAACAGAAAGCTTAGGGCTGTCCAAGCGCACGACCATCGCCTCAAAGACAGCCTTCGCCCAAAAGGACTCCGATTCTATACCCTCAAGTAGCAGCATCTGGGATCGGATTTGAACTTTCAAGTGCGCTTGTGCGGTGGCTGTCTTTCCCTAAAGCCAACCCTCGCTGATTCCAGAACTTTCCAGTCTAAGTCTTCATTTCCAACCCCAAAGGCCGCAAATCAGTCTTTCTAGGTAAGCTTACCATCCGCACAGGCTGCGGTCAAAGCCTCATGGTACCGCGGCTGGCACCAAAAAACGAGCTCAAGGTCAAAGTTTCAGGACTCATGGTTTTCGTATTTGACTGAAGCCTCTCGCGTGGAAGACAGTTTCAAAAGGACGAGCAAGCACAATATCGCTGCGGCTACCTCCGAGCTTGTGTCGTTCTGAGCCCGAAACCCTGACAGGCTTTGCTCAATCTTGTTCCAGATGCAAAACGCGGTTTGCCTAAAGCTTACAGTTGTCTTCAACTCCAAGGCGAACCAGACACCCGAAGGCTTGATCCCTCCACCCGAAGCCCCTACCGATTGGAATTCCAGGTACCGTCAAGAGGCAGCTCAGTGACCAACACTCTCCCTATGCGGCCAAGGCGAGGAACTTTCTTGGGGCTCCGGGAGGAGAGAGGTTTTTTTGTGGTTGTTTCGTATTTGCCTTGCCCAGCCATTTGGGAAGCTGGCGAATGAAGACCACCTGACTCTTCTACCGGATTGATGCTGAAAGGCGCTACGACAATCAACATGTAGGCTTGTCAACGCGTATCTGCGTAGGAGCTCAGAAGCCCCCTCAGCATTTCATGCAACCTGACGAAACGTGAATGCCCACCTGGTGCAACTACATGTGAGAGCCCGAAACCTTCAGCCATTTGAGCAAAGTAGACGGGGCCGGTGTTGCTACTGTTTTGTTCCCCAACAGTTTTCCGCGCAGAACTCCAAATCGAGGCGCGACACCCCCGTCGGACCAAGAGCAAAGAAGAAGGTCTTCGACAGGCGTCAGGAGTTCCAGAGAGACCGTTTGGATTCTGAGTTTTGGCCATGGTCAGGGTCCCTGTCATTGTGCTAGACTCGAGTCATTGAGAATTTAGTTATTAGACATCGGCCTTTGGCAATGGCAAGGGCACACCATGTGTTGGTGAGATGTGAAATAGAGCTACAAGGCAGGAAATGATTAGATGCAATGCCAGATGGTGTTTTTCCGGCCTCTTGCAGGTTCCCTGGTACGGGGTTTGAAAACAGCAGCTCGGAGAATAGGAGAGTTGAAGCAAGTTATCCACAGTGATCCTTGCATACAGGCTGGTGTCGAGATCGCGTTCTTTTTCCTTCAGCCCATGCAGAGACATCAGTTCGACAGCCCGCCTCCGATGCCCGACCCTACTCATCAACACAATGTTTAACTGAGGCTACTCTTGTTAGCAGGAAATGTTCAGCCATCAGAATGCCAGCTGTGAAGCAGTCGTCGTCGTCATCGTCGTCCTTGTCGCAGAATATATTATGTATCCCAGTCTTGTTTCCAAAAAAAGAAAATTGAAGGAGAAGACTAAGAAGAAGAAAATAGACATAAGAAGAAGAAGAAGAAGTACGTAGTAGTAGTAGTAGTAGTAGTAGTAGTAGTAGTAGTAGTAGTAGTAGTAGTAGTCGTGCTAGTAGTAGTAGTAGTGGTAGTAGTAGAAGTACTAGTACTAGTACTAGTACTACTACTACTACTACTACTACTACTACTACTACTAGTACTAGTACTAGTACTAGTACTAGTACTAGTAGTAGTGTCGCCGTCGCCGTCGCGGTCGCCGTCGTCGTGGTGTTCAGGGCCGTGGCAGTAGTAGTGATAGTGCTGCTAGTGGTAGTGGCAATGGCAGTGGCAGTGGTCGTGGTCGAGCGCGTGATAAGGGTAGTGGTGGTCATTGTCCGAGTCCCCAACAAACCCAGCCCAAGACTGAAATCAGAGCCCTTCGCTGCAACCACGGGTCATGCTTCCGAAGACATCCGTTTTCGGCGCCTCCACGGCTGAGGGGCTAAGCTTTTGATCTAGGTTCTGACTGCTGGTGTTGCTTCGGTGTGGTTGCACATCACCTGCAACATCTGAAAACGGTATGCACTGTAACACTTGCGTCTGAGGTAGTTCAAGTACACTCGAAGACAAACTGGCACACAACACTCACTGGGAGTGATAAGAAGCTACTGGCTAGCAACTGCAGTCGGCAGAGATCAATGCCTAGCTCGAGCTTGTTAGGACAAGTTTAAAGCCCGGAACAGACACCATGACACCATGCAAGAAACGACGAGACAAGTCAACCAGATCGACAATCTGCCGTCGAAGATAGAAGTTTGAGACGAATGATTCCACGGAAGGTAGGCAGCAGAGCCGAGCGAAAAAAACAAAGGGGATAGTAGTATAGTAGCTCAGCCAGCATAAGATCATGTGTTGAGATTGCATGAGCCTGTTGTTAAATGGCTTACTGTGTCCCCGCTGCAAGCATCAGCTGCTGTCTCTTTGTCAGCACAGACAAGCTGCTCGACTCTAGTGTTTGCATGTCCGCAAGCAGGCAGACAGCTCTTGGTCAACAGACTCTGCGGCCTTCGCAGTGAAGCTTGGGAACGTACCGAGCGCCACATGTGGCTTGAAATGGCATCGGGCCTCGTCGAGCATCGTGGGTGTCCACACGAGCCGGTAGTAGACAAAGCCTTCCCAGCGGGCGGTGGAGACTTCTTCGTGCTTCTCTACACAATCATTCTTCCTGACACAATGAGGGTGCCTGGAGGACAGCTGCTAAAACACTCTTCGTAGAACCCAGGCAGCACATCAGCAAGCACATCACCAATTGACATGCTGATTGCAGCCTGCATGGCCACCAGACTATGCTACCTGCAGCCTTCATCACCACAAAACTAAACTTCATAGCCCTTGCATTCCAGGGGCCAAAGTAGAACATGAAGATGGTCCTTGGAGGTGCAGCCGGTGCTCAGCAAGCGGTCTTATGGCAGCGCATGTCTCAAGCCCAGCACTTGCACACAACGTCCGAGCAAAGAGAAGAAACTCTCGTTGAATCGAGGTGCTGGCAAAGCCTGCGCACATGCCGGCGGTTGTAGCTTTCTTGCTGTACTCTCTCAGCTCGCAGTTCTGCTAGTATGTCAAACTCGGGACGTGGCAAAGACACCGAAAAACTTTTCGGATGTTCGCTTGCACATACGGCTCAATCGCAGTTCAGCATCTAGTTAATCTAGTTAAACTGTAGCAGCGGCCAACCTCAGAATAAGGAACCTCCCCGTTCATCCATGCTTGGTTGAAATTGTGGCAACCCTAAAGCCCCTAGCCCCACAGGCCTCATCAGCCAGACCTGCAAGGAGACGGCATGTGATCTTGAGGTCTAAACAATAAATGCTGTTGTTCATACCTGTGGCCTCAAGTGGCGCAACAAACCTATGATGACATTTTTGAAAAGGAAACGACGCATCAAGAAGCTGAAGACGATGATGATGAGAAGGAGGAGGTGGATGAGGATGAAAGGGAACATGAAGATGAGGATTGTGGTAATGATTGTGATGATGATGACGAAGAGGAGGAAGATGAGCATGAAGATGCAGAAGATGCTAATGATGGTGATGGTGATGGTGATGAAGAAGGAGAAGAAGAAGGAGAAGAAGATGATGAACATGGTGATAATGAACAAGAAAAGATGATGATGGTGATGATGATGATGATGAAAGAAGAAGAGTGATGATGATGGTGATGATGGTGATGACGGTGATGGGGATGAGGATGATGGTGATGATGATGATGATGATGAAGGAGGAGGAGATGATGAATGTGATGATTGTGAAGAAGAAGTTGCTGATGATGATGGTGATGATGACGATGATAGTGATGCTGATGATGATGGTGATGATGGTGATGATGGTAATGATGACGCTGACGGGGAGCTTCTGCATGATGAGGAAGAACAGCCAGACGATGACGATGATGCGATCATGTCGGCACAACAACAACAGCCGTAAATGCAGCAGCAACAACGACACTATCATCATCACCAGCAGTAGCAACATCTTGCTGCTGCTGCAGCAGCAGCAGCAGAAGCAGGAGCGGCAACGGCAACAGCAACCACCACCACAACAGCAACCACCACCACCACCACCACGACTACGACCACGACCACAACAACACGACGAGGACAACCACAACTACAACGATAACGACACGGTAACAATGAGTCAGCATCCGTTCGGTGCAAGATTTTTCCTCCATCCACCGCTCCTCGTCCTCCTCCTCCTGCTGCTGCTGCGGCTACTGCTACTACCACTACGACTACTGCTACTACTACTTACTACGACGACGACTACGACTACGACTACGATTATGACTGCGACTACGACTACGACTACTACTACTACTACTGCTACTACTACTGCTACTCCTACTACTACTACTACTACTACTACTGCTGCTACTACTACTACTACTACTACCAGGACGACGACGACGACGACGACTACTACTACTACTACTGCTACTACTACTACTAGTCCTATTACTACTACTACTACTACTACTACGACGACGACGACGACGATGACGACGACTACGACTACGACTACGACTACGACTACGACTACGACTACGACTACAACTACGACTACGACTACTACTACTACTACTACTACTACTACCACTACCACTACCACTACCACCACTAGCACGGCTTCTGCTACTGCCAATGCCATTACAACCACCGCTACTGCTGCTGCTACTGCTGCTGCTGCTGCTGCTGCTGCTGCTGCTGCTGCCGCTGCTGCTGCTGCTGCTGCTCCCACTGCTACTGCCTATTCCTATCCCTATTCCGACTACAGTCACTACCAGTACTCAGTGTTGGTACTAGTACCCATTACCTGTTTGCCTATTGCCTCTTGCCTCTGGCCTACTGCCAACTTATGGCCTATTGCTCACTACCCATTACCTATTGCCTGTCCCTTTGTTGCCTATTACACATTACCTTATTGACCTACTACTAGTCTAGTACAACTTCGGCCCCTTCAACCACTGCTGCTGCTGTTGCTGCTCCTGCCCCTGCTCGTGCTACGATTACTACTAACTATTGCGACGACGACACCGTGATGTCTCTGCAAGGTACTACGGTTACTACGGCTATCTGGGAGAACAGATACTGGCACGGAGAGCCTCCTCTCGGCGGCCGCAAGGACAGCACGTCCAGGCATCCTGTGTGGAGGCTTCTATGGGGACTAACGAAGATATGTTCAACTCCAGCCGTGAGTGGAGGGTATCCGGGGCAGTATAGACCCTAAAGTCGTTTATCTGCCTTCGTCTCGCCGCCATGGCCTTCCACAGCAGCCACCACGGCCTGGCCAGCGGCATCTAGAGCTCCACAATGCTCCGAGGGCCGCTGACGGTCCGGGACCCCTGCGGAAATCGTGCGCCGACTGATGGCGCGGTGCTCTCGCCTGGTGGCAAGGCTCGGAGTGCCCTGACAGAATAACCCTTACGGTATCTTGCGGCCAGTCCACCCCCGTCTACTCTGAAGTGGAACCCCAAACCCCGGTCATGTCACCACAGGAAGTCTTCGGATCCTCACAGCCAGGGGCCGGGCTGTTCGCCAGAGGTAGAGCCGTTGGGCGTCCATGACGTCTTGCAGCTGCTACCTGCTCTTGCCCACATGTTCTATCAGTCCACTGGTACTTGAAAGAATCGGTCCGAATGTAACTAGATTAGTTGAAATTTCTGGACTTGTCTGAAGCAGCAGACAACGAACTCTTGTGCAGTGTGCCGCACCTGTCGAGGCACTCTTCTGGATTCTTTGCAAGTGCTGGTCATCACTGCTTAGACTGCATCAATCGAAATCCCCTGATCGCTGCATTCCGTAGTCCTCAATGCGGGCAAGAGCATTGTCGCTTCGGGAAGAATCAAGCGCTAAAGACATCTGACCATGATTGCAGTCTGGCGCAAGTTTGGATGCCCGTTCTTCCGGCTGTGGCAAACGGGGAAATCAGTGTGAGGACATCGCAGGAATTGCGCATGGCTGCAGCTACCTACTGAGTCGAGCGAGCTCAGTACAGCAGAAGACTGATGGGAGCAAAGGATAAAGACAGGAAATCAGATTACATTCCGCACGTCTGAACTCTCAACCTTTCTCTGTCAATCAGGAGGGAAACTTAGCAACATTGCCGAGGATCATGATGAAGATGGCGGTTCATGGAATTGTCACACCCCACACGATCCAATGCAGAAGCAAAACGATGCGACCAGAAGCAATAGGCGGACAAACAGCCTCCTCCCTGGCTTCTGCTGCGTGTGAGGTCTAAAGCCTCGGCAAATGGCTGACTCGACAACAGCAAATCACGGACGCAAAAACGATGGTGTCCCTGGTCGCCCTGGTCGTCGTCATAGCAGCAGCTGAAGCAGCAGCCGCTGCTGCGAGACAAAAAGCACCGAGTGTAGGTGCAGTCGCCGTAGAGGCAGCAGTAGCCGTTGCAGTAGCTGTAGCGGTAGCGGCAGCGGTAGCGGTAGCGGTAGCAGTAGCAATAGAAGTAGTAGTAGTAGTCGTCGTCGTCGCCGTCGTCGTCGTAGTAGTAACAGCAGCAGCAGGAGTAGTGGTCGTGGCATTAGTAACAGCAGTAGCAGCAGCAACAGTAATAGTAAGAGAACGGTGATAGCAATCGTAATGGAATTAAGAATACTAGCCGTCATATTGAGTCATATTGTTATTTCCATTGAAAAAAGCTGTAGCAGTATTAGCAGTAGTAGCAGT
>CAJNDV010002036.1:68846-81289 GCA_905221635.1 Symbiodinium sp. CCMP2456
TACTACTACAGCAACTGCATGAGCAAGTTGCTCATGCAGTTGCTGTAGTAGTAGTAGTAGTAGTAGTAGTAGTAGCAGTAGTAGCAACAGCAGGAGCAAGCGCAGGAGCAACAGCAACAACACAACAACAACGCAACAGCAGCAGCAATGTACTGACGTGGGTTTCAGCAACTGGGGAGGCGTAAAGAGCGGAAAGGGTACATACTTCCTAAGCAGGTGCGACGAAACCAAAGTCCACACCCGAAGCCTTCACATGGACGAACTGTCGTTTGCAACACATACGCCTGTCCCTGGCCTTGCAGACCATCGTGGTTGGCAACAGGGTGGCCAAGTCCAAGAAGGAGTACAAAGCCTCTGCGGTGGGTCGTCGATGCATGGACAAAGAGATCAAGCAGACAGATAAACCGACATGAAGAAACATCGTTCATGCACAAATATACGTAAGTATATTCAGAATAACACATAAGTAAGCATACATATATATATATATATACAGAGATGTAATATACGTATTTATTATTTATCTTCTTGCAGACTTACTTATACACATACATACATACATACATACATACATACATACATACATACATACCGACAGACCGGCAGACAGCCAGACAGACAAACATACCGTTGTTGCACTATTCCCATTTCCCTTTCCAATCTCCTACTTGCATGATGTCTAAAACCAAAAAGCAACAAAAAAACAAAAAGATACAAACAAAAAATACAAATAAAACATACTGAAGAAAACGTGGAATCTGATCACATCTTACATACGTCGAACATTGTCAGAAACTTGGTTGCTGTCTTTTGTGTGTGGTTTGGGGGGGTGCTGGCTGCTTCTTGCTGTTGGATTTTGGTTGTCGCCTTCCCCCTGCCCTTGCTCCTGCCCATCCCCCTCCTCCGCTTCCCCGCATCTTTTCGTTACGCGACTGTTTGATTCGCGGGTGTTGCATGTTTTGCATCTTTGTCTTTCTTAATTTTGGCTTTTGGCGTCTGGCTGCTGTATTTCTTTTTGAGTTGTGTGTGCTTTCTGTTTATTCCAGCGTACCCCTGGCGTACCCCTGGCAATTGTAATGTGTACTTTAGTTCCTTCTGTTTGTAAGAACATAAGGCACTGCACAAGCTGATTGCGTGCGACGACGACCACCTCAATTGTCGCTGTACTTTTGGGCCACTACTGTCCCAACACCACACTTTCGCTTGTTCGCGTAGCACTTGATGTTGACATAAAGAGCCAGACTAAAGAACCATGGTGTGCTCTGAAAATCTGACCGGCGTTAACATACTTTCCAATAACAGTTAACCACAAGTAGAAGCAAATGATATGTGATGCACACCTACTGAAGCTAAACTCAATCATGTATAACGAAAATTTAACGGCGGTGTAGCTACGACTTAGTTGACATTTAACAAAATATGAACTTTTATCTCTTACGAATATTGCACTACAAGTTTGAGAATGTTCCAAACGTAATCTTGTGGCGATGTATAACGTGCTACGACTTTTAGCCATGAAAGCACGCCCAGTTCGCATGCTCCCTCTTGTTGCTATCCCTTTCGCAGTGGAATCAACGATATTCGTGGTCTAACATCCGTCGATCTGTACATATATATGATAGAACCGTTGAAATCCGTGAATATTGCCTGTATACTAACAGGATTATAACCGAACATGCACAAGACTGGTGTAACTGTGAAAGTAGGCTAATGGTTCTTAGAGGTATAGCGAGTAGAAGACCGATGTGTTTACGCATCCTGCAAACATCAAGTGGCGCAGATTGCGTATAGTATGCCTGAAATCTGCGTGAATCTGCATGAACTGAATATTGATGGCAAGTTAGGTGAATATCAGTTAACACAAGCACGTACCTATTGACCATATATTGAACTTATGCTTGCTAAGTATCGAACGTGCATGGACGTTATCTGAAAACTGTACAGGAGAATCAACGAGCATATGCTCCATAATAATATAATTCCAGAAGAAGCAAAAACGTAAACCTGACAGATATTTAGCTGGAACCATATTTGGTTTCGCTTCGTTGCCGAATCAGATCGAAACACCTCGGGATTTTGTCTTAGTTCCCCGTGCACGTGCGATTCACGACACGCACACCTTTCTTTGCTACCTACCGTTAAGCCTTGTAGACGAAAATGCAGAGGTCGACTTGGACCCTCCACCCCATTTATTCTATTCTGTCCCATTCTATACGTAGTAGTTGGTTGTGGTAGCAGTGGAAGTAGTAGTAGTAGTAGTAGTAGTAGTAGTCGTCGTCGTAGTAGTAGTAGTAGTAGCGGCAGCAACAGTAGACGTAGTAGTAGCGGTAGCAAGAGCAGCAACGATAACAGTAGCAGTGTGATAGCAGTCGTAGCAGCAACAGCAGTGGTAACTGGCAATTTGTTCACTTGCTTTTGTTGCTTCGCCGTGCCAGATCTTCCGGCCTTGACGTCCAGGACACACCAGACCTCCGAAAACACTCGGCAGTCCAACATGTTCAATGCATATCACGTCACATGAGTCTGTATGAACACGCACACGTGTCGAGCGAGTGGAGAGCAGACGAGAGGGGCAATAAGAGAGTGAGAGAGTCACAGACTGAGGCGGCGAGAGAGTGGGGGACCACAGCTTGGAGAAGAAGTTCTTTAACCCGAAAGCCGTACGATTCTACGATGCGGTCGCGGTGCTTCCAGACCCTGCTGGGCCATGCTTTGTGTTCTTGGTTTGGCACATGGCGGCCATCTACATAGAGACAATCCTCCTGTTAACGGCATGACGGGTTTTGCTTGAAGATGTTTCGGCGTCAACGCAGCCGAACTGAGCTTCCTACAGATCCTAGTCGCCTGCTCATGCCACATCACAGGCTCCGGTATGTAACTTGGCAAGGCATAAGACTCTTGAAATACCGACACACGCATAGGAATGCGTCCACTGGTGTGGTTGTTGCTGTTGGTATATCTCCTGACATACCTCTTTGCATACTGTTTGCTGGCTGTAAAATACGATTCGGATAGATGACTCATGCGTGGATGGATAGATAAAAAGACAGAGAGACACAGATAGACAGATAGATAGATAGATAGATAGATAGATAGGTAGACGGATAGATAGTTAGATAGATAGATAGATAGATAGATAGACAGATAGACCGATACATGGATAAATAGGTAGACAGATAGATACGTACATACGTACATACATACATACACAGCTGGATAGATAGCTAGCTAGCTACACGTAGCTAGATAGCAAGATAGCTAGCCAGCGAGATAGCTAGATAGCTAAATGGCTGTATGCCAGGGCGATGACAACATCGTCATCATTTGATATACATCATCTTCTTCGCGCATATACACAAGCCTCTGTACAACCGTGCGCGACAAGGTGTTGGTATGCACATACAGACACATGTGCATACAAACCAGGATGTGACACAACCAACGCGGCGGGCCTGAAGCCGCTCCATGAAGCCCCGGAGCCTTTGAAGTGGTCCCCAAACCCGAAGCCTGTCTCCCAGCGCTGAAGGGGACGCCTTCTCGGTGAGCTCTGCAGGGATCGCAGCTGTGGAAGCCGCCGAGGCCGTCGGCGAGGCCGTCTTCTGAGGTCCTCGGAGATGCAGAGGAGATCATGGCACGATTAAGGTGTACTCAGTACTCTTGCTGCTTTAGAAAAGCAGATGCATACCTTCATACAGAAGGTGTGCGTAGATATGTATGTATACATACATCCGGCACCCACACCCACACCCACATCGACACCTACACCTACACCTACACCTACATAAACATGTACATGTACATATTCATATACATGTAGATAAACATACACACATAGTTCTGTATACATATACATAAACACATACACATGATACACGTAGCCATATATGTACACGGAAATGTAAATGTACATACACATGCACATACACATATACACATCTGTACAAATTTACACAGTTACACAGACACATACACATGCACACATGCACATACATACATACATACATACATGCATACCTACATGCATGCACAGACACATCTTGCATGAGTCTTACATGCACATGCATACTTGTACACATGTTTGCGGCCATGACTGATAGTGGTATATGTAAGTTCTTCCCTGGCGAGGTCACAGGCTTTCGCGGGATGCCGAGCTGCCGTCGCTCTCTGCACCTGCAGCTTCCGATGAGCCCGTGTGCTGCACCAGGCCCTGCAGACAGCGCAACGACCGCTAACATCCCTCCGTCCACATGTCCCCGCCGCTGGGCGCCTCTGCCAAGTACTCTTCGAGTGAGGATCCCGTAGACTCGATCACAGGCTTCTGCGACGCAGTCACGGGAAAGACGCAATCATGACGCTCTCCTGCCACATGGGGTTGTTAGAGCACCCTATCATCCCACCTTAAGGTCGCGGGCATTTAATTGCTGTCTGCATCGTTTTCTCTTCCGGGAGCCAGGGGCTTCACGTAGGTTGGGCAGATGGGCTAGAGAAAGGGAATGCGAAGGGGCGGACCGGAAAGGGCTGCATTCTCGTAAGCATACACAGCCGACACAGCCCTAGTGCATCTATCAGAACCGCAGGCGCAAACCCAAGTGCTCCTGCTGATGTCAGGCAGAGGTACAGCGTGAGCCCACGGTGCTCAACAAAGTCAAGACCCCGCGTCGTCCACGTAAAGGGGAGCAAGGGCTCTTGCGGCCTCGCAGCCCTGCACATTGGGCTCAAACACATCAACAGCTACGACAGCCTCATTTGCCTTCGTCATTCATGCAACAATCGCTGCCCCTCCTCCGGTTGCTGAACCGGCGCAGAGCCATGGCGTCTTCAGAGTGCACCCGAGCCAAGGCTTCGATGTGACTTCTTCAAACATCATGACAACGCATGTTCGGATGCCAGCTCTGACATGCATAAATCAGGCTCCGGCGCGGTACGTGATAACTGTCCTTGGCATAACGAGACGAAACTCTCCAATGCTTCGACTTTCACTCTGAAGCCTGGTCTTGGCCTCAGACGAAGTCGACGAAGCTAACCGATAACACAGCGGACATACCTGGGCTTGCTGAATGTAGCTCTACAATGCCTTGCAGCCATTGCTATGATGAATCCTCATTACGGTCGTGGTTGCAATCATGGTGTTGATGCATTTTGTGATCCTGCCTCTGCTACTGTCATTGCTACTACTGCAGCTGCTGCTGCTGCTGCTGCGGCTGCGGCTGCGGCTGCTACTGATGTTGTGTTTTACTGTCCCCTTTGTCACTCCCATGTCATTGGCAATAGGAGAAGTGGCGAAACAAACTTGTAGAAGCAGCAGCAGCAGCAGTAGTGCACGACGACCCGGATTAAAATGAGCATGATGACGAAGACGACGACGACGAAGAAAATCAAAATGATGACAGCGACGACTTCGTGCAACTGATCCTACCACCACTACTACCACTGCGTGACGGCGACGAGGCCGAGGGGGCCACGATGAGGATAACGACGAGAACCACGACGAGGATTGCGATATGTGGCAGTCGAAAATATACATGTCCATGTTGTGATTACCTTCTCAAGACTGCTCGGCAGGTAATTTTTCTCACCATTTGCACCAGAATAACTGCACTACACCTACGCCCTATTTGGCTGCGGGTGGTGACCGTTACGACGTTTGGTCGTGGTCTCGTGGTCGCTTCACAATGGTGTGCTACTGTTACTTCTGACGATCCCATGCGGTCCATGGCATGACGTCACTGCTCTAACTCTATGGTCAATGGTCGAATGATGGATCGCCTTGCAGCAGGGCGGATTGAAAATCGGGATCTGAGCAGCATACCGAGCAAAGGTCGCAAATGTCACACTGCCAGCAGACTACGCCAGCCTGCAAGGATTCTGCATGGAACGTGAGCAGGGAGGAAATTACAAACGACAATAACCAAGGACAGAATGACAGTAAATATTTGCATAGGGTACGTGACCTACAGTAGTTTTGCACCACATTCACACACGGAGAGGAGTGAGATTCTGCTGCAAGTCCGTGTTGGTGAGAACCAAGCTCCTCGTGGCTAAAGCATGATGGGCCTTGGCAATATCACCCTGGCAGATAGAGCAGTAGAGCACCTGAGTGCAAGTGATGCATACCGCGGCAGCATACATAGCGTCATGCAAAGTCTCCAGGCGCCAGGCTTCATTCACATCAGGCGCCTCCACCAGCCTCGCCACAAGATGACGGGTGATGCAGTGTGGGGGACCAAAGATGGATGCATGGATGAAGGGATAGGCCAGGCTGGTTGGCATGAGGGTTCACAGCCAGGGAAGTCCTAAACCTTAAACCTCAACCGTAAACACTCTCCCTAAGGGTCCATGTACTCATATAGTATATACATTGGCCCCAAAGTACCTATATAGGGACTACTTTAAGGCCAAAGTATATACTATTTGGGTACGTGGACCCTTAGGGTATACCGAAGCCAAGGGGCTCCAAGAGGCCACCACAGTCGAAGCCTCAGAAAAGGCCGCCCGACCGGAGCACGACTGCAAGTGTGGCAGAGCACGTCCCAAGACCACAAGTACACGCCGCACAGGCTAATATGTAAAAACTAACTACGGGTACAGCTAGCCATGTGTGGAGTTGTCTATCCATGTATCGATTATTGTCTGTCTGCTTGTGACTTGCTCGTTTTATCTTATCGACTTGCTCTCTTTACTCACATACAAAGTTTAACCGCGTAATTAACAGCACTCAGAGCACAGACTAACATATTATAACTTCAACACGCTTGTCGCATTGCATCCAACTTCGAACCCTCAGACGCGGTCCAGCTTGCTTTGGAAACTCAGCCACGGGCACTCGCCGCGCTCCACAGCCTGCCAAACTGCCAAAGTTCAGACAACGTCAGGATCCCGTTTTCCTAAAATGTTGGAATCCTTTGGGCTCGCATTGGAGTACAAGGGAGGGTGAACGACATCGCTTCCCTGATAGACCTGCACTTGAATCTACAACATACGGGTTCTCGCTGATCAGAGAAAACGTCACGTCGCACTGGCTGCCGGTCTCTCCTTCAAATGTCTTCAAAGGTTGTTTTGCCGATGCTTCGCGGAACAGCAGCCCACCACCGCCACCTTGCATTTGCAAAGGATGTGCCTCACTCGGTATTGGAGCCAAGCTTCAATCGCAACTACGCGGGCTCGCGCTTTGGAAGCGGCTCAGGAATATTGATTTCCGGCACGACAGCCGCAATATCTGCTTTGAAAACACTTGCTGCAGATTCCAACACTACCTGCATGGCTGCTTCTGCAGACCGACTTTCGCGCAGCACCTTTCTACGACCTACAAGAGCAGACTGTTCTAACGACCGCTCGAAGCGAGCGGTCGTCAGAACAGTCTGCTCTTGCAGCGCGTCCCACACCCGGCGGTACCTCCGCTGCCAGACTTGCAGCAAGCCTTCCGGCCCGTTTTATCCTTCACACCGCAACACTCGCAATAGTTGGCCATGTGAGCGAACAGTTCAATACTTCGCCCACGATGACCTTGATCCACGGCGGAAGAATTTGTAACTCGAAGCTTGGCAAGCTCTTGACGACAGCATGCGACAGCGAAGCGACTGAACCGAGAAAGGAGCGAACTGTGAGTGGAAAGACTAGCTAGCCAACTCAAGTCTTGCGGGAATCTCTTCGTTGTCGGAACTCGGAACGGCATCCAGCACTGTTCCGGGACTCCCGAGCCTCTCGCCAGCCGTTCGGCGGCAGCCCTGGGAAGGCGCTGGCCTCGGGCAATCCGTGCACGAGAAGGCACGAGTTTATGAGCTGTCCAATTTTTAGTTTTGAAGGCTTCGCAGCAGGTGATAGTATGATCATGTATGATCCAGGGCTTCCAGGTCACACTCTGCAGGCGCGTCTTGGCACGAAGTCACGACACAGTTGCAGTTTTCCGATCGAAACGTAAAGATTGCTGCAGTTCCCTCATTTAAACTGAAATCTTGATGTTGTAGCATGGAAGAACCGATGAAGTGAAGTCCAAAGCCGCATGTCCTTATTGTCCCGGGCCTGATCCTTGATGTACTCCAAAGTGGTGATGCCTTCCAGGCGTCTGAAAAGCCAAGGACAGAGCTTCCACTGTGCGATAGCCGCCTCTATTGCGCCAGCTTTTCGTGGGAAGAAGTGCACAATCCGGCAAGAATCGCAAGCCGAGCCTACTAAGCAGAAGTAGGTGTGCTGGGCCTTGGAACGGCGCTGAGGGCGAAGCAGGACTGAGAATCCAGAGGGGTGGCTTTGCACGAGGGGGAGCCTCTGAGCCCGCAAAACATCGTTGCTCAACGGAATACATGCACAGACAGCCTTTTAGCTTCGAATGCATTCAATAGTCATGCTGTCCCATGCCGAGCTGTTCACGAATGCTCAAGGCTCAGATATGCCCCACTTGGCAAAAAGATTTTTCGAAGACGACATTAGGTTTGAAGGAGAATCGGCATTCGCACCCGTGTTGCTTACCTCATGGCTCCTTGTGCGATAAAACTCTGCCGCACCGAAGCGCAACACCAGATCCATCACAAGCACGCATTCAGTTAGTAGCGCAAATGCTTGACTCAACTCAGTATCGGCGGTTGGGATAGCAAACAAATCTGCGGCATCCTTACGACACAGGACATAGCACAGTTGGCCAAGAGCGAACTCGTCTGGTCTTACTCAGAGAACGACGACCCCCAAGTAAAGCCACTGAGGTCGTGGCGATCAACGCAAGGAGGAATAGAGATTCCATGGAAGATATCTGAGCGTGGCATTCCGGCTTTCTTGATGCAACTAATCCAGGAACACAATCTACCCTTTCAAGGCGCAGGACAGAATGCAGCTAGCAGCTCCCTTGCACCTCGAAACAAGGGCTCTGACACAACCAGCAACGCTGGCGAAGATATAGAACCTCAACAGCAGCAAGAGATCTTATCCCCCCGCCGACGAAGTCAGAGCTGGATGGCCTGATGTCTGTGGAATCTGCATTCTTCCATGCTGCTTCGCACGACGAGGCTCCGGCACCACTGGCTGCGACTGGTGCAAGTCGTGACTGACATGCAGGACTCCGAAACCCTCTACCTTCAAAATCCTAAACCCTCAAGCCCGCAGCTACATGTAGCAGAGATCGGAGCTGGGCCATGCCTCGACGGATCACTGAGCAAGTGGAAGTGGGCGAAGCTGCACGTGACCATCAGTATGAACAGCAGCGCCTCCCGGTGGCGCGGGAAGACGGAATCTTCAGAGCTTCATTTGTAAGTTACATGTGCATGATGTCAAACATGTTCCTGCAAATGTTCTTGCAGCCTCCCTTGGGCCCCGGGCCACGAAGCTAAACCAGGCCGGGTAGCTCCTGCCGCCCCAGATGAGGCTCCCCACCCCTCATACGACACGATCACAAGCGTGGCATGTCCTGCCCCCCACACAAACGTTGAGGTATCGGCAATGGTGGTCGAACCCCTGAAAGAATCGGGGCAGCATTCGAGCTTGTGCGGGCTAGTCCATGTATTCAACGTGCACCCCTTTCAGTCCATTGCCTTGCTGCCACGTTGTTCACTGCTGTTCACGTGAAGGCTTGCAGGTCTTGGGCTCTGGGTGATCACGAACTCCGTGCCAACATGATTCAAACATGAGATGATCTGCACATACGGTCAGAGCGTTTTGACAGGCATGCTTGGCGCTGATCTGAACACTGTACACTGTACACCTTGCTATACAAGCTTCGCGCCACCGCCCCTTAGAGGCAGGCACAGGAAACGCAACAAACTCCCCAGAGGCTGAAGAGAACCCTGCCAGATATGGACAGTTTCATAAGACTCTCCGCACTCAAGGCCGTAGCCGCTATGCTACACCCTAAACCCTAAGGGCTGTCAAGGCCCTTTTCAAGTTGCTTCAATCCCACGCAAACTTCTTCTCCCATCGCTCGCGCAGTCGATTCTTCTGCCTGGCAAGAGGCTGGCAAAAGATGATACAAAATCTAGTCTGTATTGCAGATCTTGTAGATCATAATACTGCACACTTGATGCTTCTAACTTGAATATCATATATTAAGATATTAAGTTTTGTATACTATATGCTGTTTTGTATTGTCGCTATAGGTTTCTTGGCCTTTGCCACTATCCATTTTAGGTCGTGGCAATCCTAGCAGACTGACCGACAGAAACACGTTGCCGTACAGATATGGATAGCTCAGCATACCGCGAGTTTGCATTGCTATGCATGTGAAGCCAACAAGCAGCACGGGAGAGACCTTTCTGACATATTAGCTCGTTCCTTTTGCCAACCGACACAGACAAGTGTCGAAGGCATAGTGCTTGACTTGCAGTGGAATATTGCAGCTGCTCAGGAAACCCATTCCTCGACCTCTCGCCCTCTAACTCTCTAACCCGCTGGCATTCGGTGCTTGTGGTCTCCATCGCTTGAGAGTGATGATGAAAAGCTAAGCCAGCGGAGACATGGTCGGCAAATGCTTGAACAGGCCCGAGTAGCCATGGGCTCTTTGATGGCCATGCCGGTGCAGCGACTGGGCGCTGAACACCTGGCATGCACCACCAAGAAAACGCCGTCCACTCTGTCAGGTTGCCCTGCTGTGATATCACTGTCAGAAGTAGGCAGGATCTCCATCCTGAGAACCTCAGAGCCTGTGACAAACCACTAGAATCATCAGAAGGCTGTATGCGGCTGAAACGCAATGGGCTGACTGCAACTCGGCATAACTCGGTATTCTTCTCCGAGTGGCTTTGGTGCACGGTGTGCGACACGTGCGTCTCCAACTTGAAATGGCGGCTCCCGACCTCTGCCACTGCTCTGCCGAATCCGCATTCTTCACAAGCCCTGTGTACCAGACGAGAATGTTGACAAGAATCGGGCTCGCTACAAAACACGAGAACTGAAACTGCTTGTTTTGTCCCAGCCACAGGTATCCTGTAACACCCCAAAACCTCGACTCAGAGGCAAGGCAGAACGTGGGACTCGCACTGTGATCTCCGACACCTCAACGAAACAGCATCGGCGATTTCGAACCTTAGGCAAGTTCCAGTAGCGCCGATTTCGAGAAGGATTACCGGGACCGCGAAGGATCACTTGCACTCGGCGCCAGCACCAAGACCAATTCTGCAGAGTACAAAAGAAGCAAGAAAGAAGTCTGGCCCCTTCGGACCAGGGCGCCTCGAGGACCCCTGCTCAAAAAGTGTTTTTTTGGTGTAGCTCCGGACCGTTGCAGTACCTCGTCTCAGGGCCCTGCTCGATGTGCACCACCGTACTGGCCGTCATCTTTGACAAAACACTCTCGCAGGTGCCCTACCTGCGGTGCACAAACATATGCACATGCAAGCACGTCGTGCCTGTGCTGCTAGTAGATTTCGGCACGTGCTGGATTTAAGGAACAGCCTACAGCATCGGGCTGAGCTGCCGGTAGCCAATGCCCTGCACCGGCCTCGGCCTCCTCTTGCACCGCGCCTGACCTGGAGACTGTTCAACAAGCTTGCGCTTCCGTTGCTAGAAAAGCCGCACGGAGGCTGCAAAGCAGTGACGGTGGACCTGTTCAGGCATCCGCGCGGCCAGCGCACACGCTGCCGCTGGTGCAACTTCGCGGCCTTACGCAGCGGGGTGCTGCAGGGACAAGCATCTGGCCGTTTCGCCGTCAGAACCGACCGCGCCTTGGGAGCGCGTGGCCGACTCGTAACCACGGCTCCTGCGGTCAGAATCTCCGAGCGGCCTTCCACAACACTACTCCGAGAGCGGACCGGTCCTGCGATCTTCGGCCGAACGTCCTGCACTGCAGCAAGCAGCAGCCGAGACATTTTTGTGGATATCAAAGGCGGCAGCCAACCGGCCATGGCAGTGCTTGAGAGTCCTCCTTGGCCACCTGCCGCGTTCCTTCTGTGCGCCAGGGCCGAGGTCGTTCCTCGACCTGTTGAGATGGGATGCCCCATCTCACTGTATACTTGGGAAATTCCAGCTACCTGACTTCTCTCCCGCCGGGCCTTGCTGTGGCAAATGGACATCACCGCCGACATCGTAAGACCGGTGCTGCATAAAACCTGCCAAGGCCAAAGCACTTACGAGTACCTCGCCTCAATCTCGCGATTTCGCACCGCGGCACCGCGCCTCGCAGTCTGTCAGGAAGTGCGCGATGCGGGCAGCAGCAGATGGACAGACTCTAAGGCCTGCCCGGCATGGGAAGAGACGCTCCCGGCGGGTGCAAAAGACATGCGCAAGACCTCCTACATACTCTCGCAGCACAGATCGTGCCTGGTGCTCTGTGTTGCTGGAGGGAACCCGCACCCCTGCCCGAAAATGCCACGACAACCCGCCTGATTGGAGACGGTCGGGCAAGCTCCCACCCTGAGCACCGGATCAAGTCCCTAGTTAGAGAGTGGCGATGCGTGCGTCAAGCTCCCAACATCAACACCCACCGGTTACCAGAATAGTTAGTGGCATCTAACGGGCTTTTTCGCTTCAAG
>CAJNDV010002036.1:81389-103403 GCA_905221635.1 Symbiodinium sp. CCMP2456
CAAGTGTGGTAAAGCTAAGTGTCGTAGAGTCAAGTGTGGTAAAGTCAAGTGTACTTGACCCCATGTATTCTCTATGTATTTTCTCTGCGGGGCTCCGCACGGAAGAACCCTTCGCGATGCTTTCGGGAAAACAGACGCGTTCGAGCGTCTGCTGTTGAGATGCTACGAGCCACGGTTGCTCCTTGTTTTCGCTTTGGGCCAGGAGGTCCTTGCCCAGGCAAATAAGCGACGCAGACATTGAGGCATGCTGAACACAGATCCAGCGAGCCGTTCGCCCAGGTCCTTCATGTCCGGAGAGGAGTCCAGAGCGAACCTGAGATGGAAACGTTTTCCTCAGAGCCCGCTACAGTCGCTAAAGAGAAATCCGAATCAGAGCGAGTCCGACTAAAATGAAGCTCTGCTCCCCTGAGGCGAGGCTCCGTGAAACGTGAAAAAGCGCTGCAAAATCGACCCTGGCCCCAGAAGCCCAGCTGCATTGCAAAGTTATGGCGGCCGCGTCGAACAAGGCTTGTAAGGCCTCGGGCATGGGAGCTTTGCAAGAGATGGAGCAACTTGAATTCAAGCAAACGGGGCATCAGCCGAAACCGAGGCAGTCGTCGAAAATCGAGAGCTGGGTTTCGTCGTAGCAGCCTGCAAGACCTGCTGGACAGATGAGATTCCACCCTCTCCCTGTTGAACCAAAAGCCCAGACCCTCTTAGCGCCCTGGCCTACCGTGCAGTGAACCACCACGGAGTCGCCGGTAGCGTTGAGGAATGGCCGTTCCAGCGACGCGAGTCGGGTGAGGAGTTGTCCCTGGCGCCCCGCGGCCCAAAGTCGAGCGGCACTGTCTAATGAGACCGGTTTTAGTGGAAACGACGCCCAGAACTTACTCTTTGCCTCGTAGGATAGGCTGAACTTTGCAGAGGGTCCAAATGCCGCTGAGGTCAAGTCATAGATGTCCTGCACTTCGTGGAGCATCTGCTTGAGTGGCCTAGAGAGTTTAGGCATGTGGACCGTGGGCGGAACCCGGAGATTACAAAATAAAGAAGCATTCTAATGACATCGCATCATTGAGAAGTGAGTCATGGGCCGTGCTGCCGTGTGCTGCCGTGCTTCCGCTAAGCCCGTCCTCTGTACAGATGCACACTGGGAGCCGAAGCTCACACAGCGATTTCCCGCTAATGGTGACCACACTCACAGTGATGAGAGGAGCGTCCTTGCTTCCCGCAACTCGCAGTCAACACCTCTGCAGCTTTCTATCTTTTAGTGCGATACACTCCGCAGAGACCTTGCTAGGTGCAAACAGCCCTGATGAGCAAGGATTTCCTCCAAGAGAGTGGCCATCCGCAGGGCAACGGGCGGACGTGATGTTTAGTTGACTGCGGCCTATTTTTGCGACATTCGTGGTACAAGTGCATGGATATGGTTCAACATGGTTCACTTGCATGCCTGCATCAAAGCGTCAGTAGAGCCGAGCGGAGACAACTGAGCAATTCCTAGACTGTGATCATACACATTTGCTTGCAGCTGACCCCATGCGTCGTTGACTTTTGAAGTGCTCATCCTTACGTGCACCACACACACGCTGGTTCAAGCTACACTGCTACCGACAGGAACCTCCATACACCAGCCACAGCTTTGGCAATGCTTGACCTCAGTGCTCTTATCACAGCATGACATACATAGATGCCTGTCATCCTGTCCTCCAAACACATCGGCTCAAAAACAGCAAGGAACCGAACTGAAATAACATGCAGACACACAGCACCCCTGGTGCGTGGTAGGTGCGCGTGCACGATTGCAGCCAAGATACGCGTGTATGTGACACATGAGTACCACAGTCGTCGCACTGCCGAGACCTCGAGCAGCGAAGACCGAAATCAGCACGGAGATCACGGAACGGAGGAACCACGAAGCCTCTTGACATCTCCGTTTTGCGACAGCTGCATTACAGCTGTTGTAAACTGCGAGAGCCGAAGGACCCAGCTAAGAACCCAGCTCGCTGCCTGAGTAACTGTCCGGCATGCCTGGCAGAGCCTTGGGTT
This sequence comes from Symbiodinium sp. CCMP2456, assembly GCA_905221635.1. Classification (NCBI taxonomy): domain Eukaryota; class Dinophyceae; order Suessiales; family Symbiodiniaceae; genus Symbiodinium; species Symbiodinium sp. CCMP2456. Next base: position 83,415 of record CAJNDV010002036.1, read on the forward strand.
TTCGAAGAGTCTCGACGCGAGTCCATGCGGGATGCGCAGCGGGAGCCTCAACGTAGCGGCAATCCACGTTGAGAATCCAACCTTGGCCGCCCCCACAAAGCCCCAGGCCACGGCGCATCCCTCAGAAGTAACCTTGCACAGCCCTGGCTTGCAGTCAAGAGTACCATACAGCGACAAATCGGCAACGAAGACGAACCAGAAAATGGCAACCTGGCTGTAGTGCATGAGTATTGGGAGTGATGAAGGCCGGATTACCACCAGCCGTTGTTCGATGAATTTCGCGACAGTTTGACGGTTGCTGCAGGCTTCGTGCAGACGGCTCATGAAGCAGCTTGAAGGAGCGAACCCCAAATACAGCTAGACGCGATCATAATGCACGGAGGCAGACTCTGCATGAGTCAGGAGCAAGACATTGAACAGCTCGCTGCAGCCATGCATGCCTCCCTGTCCTCGCGTCTCCTCGAAGAACCGTAAACATTTTTTGCAGCTGCAGGTGTCGCCCAAGTTCGAGGACAATGCGTAAACACCATCGGGCCTGCAGAAACGAGCTACTGCCGCCACTGGGCTTTTCGCCAAAACACATGTGGTGCTTCTCATCAGCCGTCGTAAGAGTTACGCTTGACATATACAGGGCAATCGCGCCAATATCAAATTGAGCTGAAAATACCAAGAACAATCTGGAAAAGGTTTCCAGCAACTTGGCACAGCCATCAGCTAGTCTCTGCAACGCTCTATACTTGACATCAAGTAGATCTGTCAGCATTGAAACCTGCATGAGGACTGCGTATTGACTTGTGAGCGTCCCTATACTCTATACATTTCGATAAGTCAATCGCCCGGGGGTGCCTCGGGATCTACCAACTCTGCTTTTGATCACAGGCGAGGGAAAAAGGTGCCAGGAGAAAAGAGCAATTGATTTAGGGATCCTAGTAAAAGAACTAGATCGTGACAGGACACTGCATCACATTATGATTATTATGCGGCACCGTGCCATGTCGCCACGCTTTATGCCTGAGAGACGAAATTCAAATGCCGCCACTGCAAGCCGACGGACCAAGCCCAAAACGATAACTGTCCAAAAGTACACAGAAACCAACACCGCGGACACGAAAGATTCAGATAACTCCAAACCCCAAGAGCCCGGATCTCTCTGCTTTTTCGAGTACTGCATGCATCCTCGGGGCTTGAGGTGTCCAATACCGGTAGCCTGGAAAATTCCGCTACAGGCTTTGGGCTTCGGGTTTATTATGGGTTTAGGGTTTTTGGGCTTTGGGTTGAGGCTTGAGGGTTTCCTGCTCAGCTGACGCTCAAGACAGCGGCGGCGAGCGCTATGCGTTGTTGAGCATCAATGCCACCTCAAGCAACGTCCCGAGAGCACTTGATCGAAGACGATTCTTGACATCACTATTCACTATTCCAAGGCCGGTCGACTGAAACAACAAAAACTGCTTCAAAGAACCCACAGACTCCACATGCGCTCCACACCTTTGGACTCGCATGGGAGCCACCGTGGGAAGTCCGAACTTCCCGAAACCCCTATCACAGCAACTTGCATCACCTGATACAGCCGTTCCCAGTCCCACCGAGCATGGGACCATGCGCCGGTAGGTGACCACGTCCCTCTCAAGTTTCGCTGACAACATCTTGTCCAACATAGCCAGACCACGCTCCCACTGGAGAGCTCTCCTGAGGTCTCCAAAACCCAGGAAGGCTTGGGGGCCCAGAGCTACTGCACCCCAGTACTGCCTTTTGCGTCACGAAGGGGGCTGTGGAAACAGAAGCCTCTAACTTCAAGCACGTTTCATCAAGCTGGCACAACAAAAATCACAACAACGGCTGCTGTTTCTTCTGCCACAGGTTCGCACAGGCGTCCAAGACCGTGTCGTGGGAGACTGTGCTCAATTCCAGCCCCGACTGCTGGAAACCGTCAAGGAGCCGCATCGCAGTCTGCCAGTACCTCAGACTAACCGCAATTACCAGAACAAGGCCTGAGAGCTGCTCAGCAACGGCTGCCCAAAACCCTCGCACCTCTCCAAGCCAAAAAACCTTACTAGACAACCTAAAAAATCAACCATTGCAGCTGCATCGAAATGCCGAGGAGGCACGCAGCACGTGCGCAGGCACTCAACACAATATTGCGCAGCATCACCGTCACCTTGATTCCTTCTTCCTCCATGTCGGCAAGGACGTGCCTTAGGCGTCGAATATTACACTGTGTTTCCCTCCTTGTAGAACCTATCTTCAAGCATGTTGCTGTACTGTTACGTCTATGTCTTTTTGAGGCCATAACCTCGTCTCTCAGATTTTCACCCTAAGCCACGCAAAGGCTACAACCCTCCAACGGAGGCCCCTTGCCGCTGCTTCTGCGCCATGCCACAACCCAGTCTCCCAAAGGTTGGCCCTTGCCGTTGCCTGCATCACGGCGATGTAGGAGAAGCCTCAAAGGCTGGCAGTACTGTTGCTTGTTCGGCGGTAGTTGCTGTTGCTGCTGCCGCTGTTGGTACCGTAGCTGTTCGTGTTGAGATTGGAGTCGTTGCTGCTGGCGGTGTTGCTGGAGTTGTTGTTGCGGCTGCTGCGCTGTACATTTCACGAATACTCGATGTCAAGAACCTCGTTCGGAGGCTACTTTATAACTACTGTATGTTTGATAGATGCATCGAATCCCATCTGACACTTTTGTTTTTTTGTATATACACGAATACAAGTGCGAGCACCAAGGTCCAGACAAGCAACCGCTTGCCTCGAGCATTGCATCTCGGAGTTGGCCAAGCACTTGCAGTGCTCCCTGCCACTCCCCACCGTTCGCACACGCATCGAGCAGCGTGTTAAAGGTGATCAAGTTTGTCTGTAAGCTTGTCTTTTGCATTCGTGAGAACAGCGTCACTGCTTCTTGCCACCGTAACCCCCTGCTGCAGCCCTGCATGGCACTTGTGCATACCACCGAGCTCGGCTGCAAGTGATCCATCTCAAGCTTGTTCAGCAAGGCCAATGCACTCGCACCCGACACCTCCATTACAGTAGCATAAGTGAACTCGTCCGGCTGGAGTGAGTGCTCAGGCAGGCGCTCGAACAGATCCATAGCCATCCATGGCGCCGAACCGACCCCACATGCACTCATGACTGCATTGTAGGTCACAAGACTAACCCCGCCCGGCTGATTTCGGCCATCTGCCCACAGATGCAGTGCTAGACGCCACTGACCACCCTTGCCACATGCACTGATCGCTGCATTCCGAAGAGATTCGCCGAGGACCGCTGGACCAATTTCGAAGAGCAGCTGTAGTCCCGTTTGCCAGCAAGTGTCTTCGGCACAAGCTCGAACGCATGATGCATACGCAATTTGGTCTGGCCTCGTGGTGGTCGCCCGCAAATCCGAAAACAGACTTAAAGCCCTTTGCCACTGTCCAGCTGGTTGCATGGCGCCCATAGCAATATTGAAGCTTATTGCATCCCTCTCCACTTGCACCTGATCCATCTGCCCAAAGATGTCCAGCGCAAGCGGCCAGCAACCAGCCTGGGAGCAAGCTCGTATTGCAGCTCCAAAGGTTATAGCATCCATCTTCACCTTCTTGTCACTCATCGATGCAAAGAGTAGCAGGCCCCTCTCCCACTGAGAAGCTGCAGAGCAAGCAGTTATGGCAGCATTGTGCACGCTTGCATTTGCTCCGGGCACTTGTCGATAAAGCACATGCAAAGCCCGCTCCCACTCGCCCTTCCTCAGGGACGGAGAGAACGAAAACAAAAGATGGTTCATACTGTTGGGTGGAGAACATAAACAAGAAACTTGCTGGGCCTGCCCATTGCTGCGATGGCCAGTATGAGCATGGCATCATCTCCATCTAACCTATCACTGTGCGATAAGAAAGACAATGCTGGTGGGCCAGCATTCTCGCAGGTTTTCACGAAGCTGGACCACAAGATGGGATCCGGAACCAGCCGATGATGGACCAGGCCGTCTAGCAAAAGCACTGCCTGCTGCCACTCAGCCTCCCTCTCCAAGGCACCCATCCAGGTCATGTACATTAGCAAGTCTGGCTGCCCGCCAGGGTCATGCAAGTCGGAGCCATCGCGGCCGAGAGACAAAGCTCGTTGCCACAGAAGGCTTCGGGCACATGCAGATATGGCTTTGGTTTGCACGATGACGGAGCCTCGTACTTCTGCCTCTGGCATCCGCAACACATACAGTGCACCTTGCCAGGCGGCTTGTGATGCGCATGTGCTTATGGCTTGGCCGCATGTCAAAGCAGGGCATTCCAGCCGTCTGCTCGTCAATTCTCCGACAAGCCTGGCCAGATTCCATAGGAATCAAAAGTCGTGCCGCAAAAAATTACACTGCAAATCACAAGAACACAGAACAGCAAATTTCACCCATCGGACCAAGCGTCTGAAGTGCCTCAAGCCACAGGCTACCCTGCTCAGCTGCACTCACGGCAAGTTGCAGAGTGGTGGCGTCTTCATGCAGCCGCTGTCGCAGCAGCATCCGACCCAATTCTAGGGCCTGCTCCCAGCGCTCACACTGATTGCAGGAAGCCATGGCAATGTTGTAGCCCAAGAGATCGGGGCCCACCCGCTGCTCCCACGCCATCGAGAGCAAAGCCAGAGCTTGCAACCACTCCCTCTGCCTCGCACAGGCACCTATCAAAGCGTTGTAAGTGCTGCTGTAGCTCCGGACCTGCTTCTTGGTGTTCGTGCATATCACCTGAAGAGCCTGCTCCCAGGCATCGCTTTTTGCACAGGCATATGCGGCCCGGTTGTATGCCACGGCTGCATCTCCGCCGGCACCTCTCAAGCTGATTTGGAAGGCCCATGCATGTCTCGGCGCTGCTACACTTGGCTGAAGCGCTCTTCTCAATCCTAAGTCACAGTCTGCGGCCCATGCTCTTGACCCCAGCACTCCTCGATGAAGCTTCCCAACACGAGCCGGGCCCCCTTATGTCCCCCTGTGAAATGCAAGGCAGAATCTATCCAGTTCACGCCTTCTGGGAGCCTCGACAGCAACTCCACTGCCTGTGGCCACTGACTTCCCATCTCGCACGCCTTGACATAGCAGGCGTTTCGCAAAAAAGCTTGACACTAAGATTCCACGAAGTACCTCTCGAAAGGCAAGTGCTACATGCATTATTCGATGCTGGTGCTTCGGAGCGACACTAACCACGACGCCGAGGGTGAAGGCATCCGGCTGGAGACGGCTAACCTGCAAATCCTGGAAGAGCTCCATGGCACTGTGCCAAGTACTTGCCTCCTTGCAGGCATTGATCGCAGCATTGTAAGTCACCAGGTCCGGCTGCGCAGACGCCACCACGTCAGAGAGCAAAGCAAGGGCCACCTGCCACTCTCCTGCCGTCGCACAGGCGCCCATGGCCATGTTGCAGGTTACCACGTTCAAGTGCAGCCGGCAGCTTTCGGCTTCCGACAGCAGTGCCACCGCAGGCCTCCACTGCTGTCCTCTGGCACACGCACCCACCAGCGCACCGTAGGTGACGGCATCCACATGCTTGCGCTCCGACTTCGCATTCTCGAGGAGACTGAGGGCTTGCTGCCAGAGCCCTTCAGCCTGAAGCCAACGCACCTCCGATCTGCCAAAGCTGGTAAGCATCTCCTAAAGGATCCGATCAAGCGGAGAATTCTCGAGCCAAGCTGAAGCATTATGAAGCATGCAACGGCAAAAACCACTCATAAACCTCCGCTGTCACTTCGGGTACCATCTACGGGTCGCATAATAAGACCCATCTCCACTCTCCAGTCCTAGGTCGTACCCACCTCATTTCTTCCGATTTCAGGCATGGTCCCACCCGGTCAAGCCCACTAGCAAGCCCCTGTGATGTCATGATGTAGCCGCTTCGCTCTCTTGTGCTCGAGTTGAAAGGATTCCAGCTCCGATACCCGTGCACGGAGATGTTCAATTTCTTCGTAAAGCTCCTCGCGAGTCATGGCCACCAGTCGTGCCCTCCTCTCCTTTTCATGATCTGCCAGCTCAGGTGCATACTTCGCGGTTTCAACCCTTCTCTGGTCCTCCCTCATGCTCAGCCAGGAAGCAGCGTAGCTCGGTAAAATGGTGTTCTCCATCTCCATGCATGTGAACTCGGGCGAGGCTTCCCCTGCTTCTGCATAGGTCTTGTAGCATGCACCGTAGATGAGCAGAAGTCGAAAAATCTCCAAGTTTTGGTTAGCGGCCGCTGCGTGGAGGACGGAGTGGTTGTAGTCATCCGTGTCGTTCGCATCAGCCCCGCGATTTAAGAGTGCCTGCACCACTTTCCGGCTGTTCTGCTCCACAGAACAGAATAGCAGTGACTTGTCCCTTGAAAGCATGTAGTCAACCGGCAGGCGGCCAGAATCCACCTCGCTTGCAACCCAGTCCTCTTCCTTCGCTTCGATATGTGCCAGAACTTCTAGGTGGTAGCGCGCTGGCTCAAGCCTTGGGGTCAGGAAGGCCTTTCGCCGTTCCTCGGTTTCCAGATGCATGTACTCCTCCAGTAGGGCCGCAGTGTCTGTATGAAGATAGCTTCTCGCCATGTCCAGGGCTGTCCGGCGGAACTTCTCTTCGCTGGCCTTAAGGCCTGGGTCCGCTCGGAGATCCAGCAGAAGAAGGACCAGCTGCGACTGACCCCAGTAGGCCGCGTGCATCAACGCGGATACTCCAACGCGATCTTGACTGTTCAACTCCTCCCTGCTGCACAATTTGGCCACCTCGAACGCCATGACGCTTAGCTTCTCGCAAATGCTATACGACAGCAGAGACTGGCTGTGGACATTCGGCGGAAAGGCTCGCGAGAGGCGAAAGTTTGGCGACAGGCGTCGTAGGCCGAACTGCTGCCGGATCCATGCCGAGTCATTGTCATGGAGGTGTTTCTTGACCTCATTGAAGTCCCTGTCGTTGGTGTCCATCAGCGGCAGCTCGGACATTCTTGCACCGTGTTTGTGATAAGGCACAGAAACACAGGAGCCGAAGCTGTTCAAGTCCCTAGCACTCGCAAATACTCGTACTTTGTGGATCCATCTCGACAATTCAGGCTATGGGATAGAATGCTGGAGTCAACCGCGCTGAGCTGCCAGGTGCATTCTCACATTTCAGCTGGATGCGACAAGCATCACCCTCAAGGCCCATAAGGAAGCCGACAGCAGCTGACACCTTCTAAGCCCTGAGGCGCTGACAGTAGGAGCCTTCATGTACGATAATATACCACAATATACCACAATTTGCTATCATATACTTATATATACATATATATATATATAGATAAGTTAATATACATATACCAGGTTATACAATAACGTCCTATTTCTGACAGAAACGTAATTTCGGCCGGCCGCACCAAGACCGGCCCCCAGGTATCGGCACCGCCGCTGCACCACGCCGGGACCACCAATCCCTGTAGCCGCGATCAGAGGGGAATGGAGCGATAATAATATGCTTAAGGACATGATGATCATACTAATGGTAAAAATATTGATGATAACAAAAGAAGAAACGCGATAAGAATAAATCTTCATAACAACAGTTATTCAATTTCGATAATCAGAACACAAATGCTAATCAAAAAATACTAATAAAAACACAAGACTAAGAGCGGTAATAATGATGACAGTAGACATAGTAATAGTAATAGTAATAGTAATAGTAATAGTAACAGTAATAGTAATAGTAATAGTAATAGCAATAGTCATAGTCATAGTCATAGTCATAGTCATAGTCATAGTCATAGTCATAGTCATAGTCATAGTCATAGCAATAGAAATAGAAATAGTAATAGTAATAGTACTAGTAATAGTCATAGTAATAGTAATAGTAATAGTAACAACAATAACAATAATTACCATAAGAATGACAATAATGACAATAATTGTACTAACAGCAACAATGATAACAATAACAATAACAATACTAGAGATAGTATATCTGATAGTAGTAATTATAACAATAGTGCTAATAACAACAGTAATTAGAAGGCTCCGGAAGAGATTCGCTGGTGCCGATTCCGCGTGGACTTAGCTTTGCACAGCGAAGCATCCAATGCAGTAGAAAGTGGCCTTGGACACAGTCGGCTGTTTCCCATATGGCACTGTGTCCGAACAAGGACTCACTCATGAATTCTGCCAGCATTCGAAAGACAATTCCATGAGTTTGAGGACCCCGGCCACGTGGCTAAAGACCTGAACGGTGCTCAAGGGCCTCCGGCGCAGCCTCGTTTTTGGCTCACAGCTCGACATCTCCAGTGTAGCCAGGACTGCAGCAGCTTCGCAAGTGCGTGGTGACACTAGCCAGCAGCAGCGTAGGCTTCCCTCAATACGTCTAATCGGACCTGGACAGACCGAGCGGCACAGACAGCTGGGACCTGGCGCGCTTGGAGTACGCCGGCATGGCTGGCTCAGAGGGTCAGAAACTTATGGCGGCATGGGCAGTGCCTCACACTGGTCGATAGGTCATGATTGGTTACATGCTGATGGCGTTGGCCCTCCGCCACAACTGCGCAGGTGTGTGCCACTGTTCACTACTCCGCATCACTGCATATCAGGGCACTGCAAGAGTCCTCGCGAGAGCTGGGGGTCTTCAAATCCCTTAGCCTAGGCTTTGCTGTCGCCGTGGAGTCAGCTTGCTGGTGCCACCACGGGGGGGCATTCACAAGTATGTGAGCTGCGGTGTCTTGTTAAGTTAGTGGAATTCGTGCCTGTCGCAACCTAAAGCTTAGGCAATCGAGTTGAGGTAAAGTTATCATGGGCCATGGGGATGGTCTGGCACAGCAAGGGGGCTGCGGAACACGTTCCCACAAGGGATCAAGCGCTCAAAGCCTCCTATCATGCTGCTGATGCTCCGTCAACTGAATCCTCTGCCAACGTCACACAGGATGTGCTGAGGAGTTGACTATTCGGCGGGCCTGAGCGTGGTGGCGGTAGGGAAAGAGACTCCATCCGTGGATGCGAGCAGCTTGGCCAGTGGCTGCCGATGCGCTCCATGGAGCTTCCTGCATCTGCAAGAAGCTGCCAACTGGGGCTCTGGGTGACGACGGATAGCGGTGCGCAGGGGGTGGAAGCAGTGTGTTATCTTTCATGGCGAATGCATTAGTGGATGTGACAGCGTGTGACAAGAGAGGATCTGGAGCAGAAGCAACTCCGTGCAAAGTAGCTATGCCGGCCAGATATCGAAAGATGTATGTCTACCGCCCGACTACACCATGCTATGCTCCAAACGAATCTTCATCAGCGGCCACTCTCCTGCGACGCCCGGGCTCGGTGGACCCTCGAAGGAGACGATCTCCGAGGTGAATCCCGGAGCCTGCACACGACTCCCCGCAAATGCCAGCGCCTCATCAATAACACGTCACGTGCCCTTCGACATCGCAACATCGTATCAACAAATGTGTTGCAGCACTTCGCGTGCAACATGGTTCGCTACAGCTTTTCTACACTGGACAATCCTATGTCACACTGACCGAAACACGCTGCACTGGATTGCTTTGCATTTGAATGCTTTTCTCTTCTCTTGCGCTGAAGCTGTGATAATCTATGGAATAACTTGCTCTTGAGTTATGCTGCATTAGGTTGTGCTAAGTATGCCCCTGTACTGTTTTTGCGTGTTCTGCATGTTCCAGCGCAGTTCTTTTGGAGAGTCGCTGGGGAAGCGCACCGAGCTCGAGCTGGCAGCCGCGCCGCCTGACCGATTGGGGGCACAGGGCAAAAACTGCACAGAGCTCTGTGTCGTAGGCAGGCTATGCCAGCCCAAGGTAGCATGCAGAAGTGGATATACCGCAGTAACACAAAGTGCTTGAATTTTGGATTGCAATCGAATACGATGGAATACAATGCAGTGTAGATTCATGAGATGGTAAGCATGAATGAAAGCTAGAATCTACCGTGCTCTGCTGCACTGGACTGTACCCTCTGATACGGAACAGTACTGCGAAGTAGTATCGTGTTCTCCTCTTCTACACACTACTTCACTGCTGTACTAAGCTGTACTACAAAGTAGGCAGTATAGAAGGCAGAATCATGTACTGTAGGGGCACAGGCGAACAACACCGCAGAAATGCATTGCATCCTCCTGCTTGGCTGATCCACTTTAGATAAGAATGGTGTAACAACCCTCATACATCTGGTGTTGTCTTGTGGCATCTTCGTTTGACATAATGTCAGTTAGCTCGAGAACAGCACGCTCAATGTATTCTGTTGCGATTTCGCTGCAACTTACCAGACGTCTACTTCATCACAATATGCGGAAATACAGCGAGCAAGCCTCCTTTCTACCGTGGGTTCTTCCAAACAGACAAATAATGTACGATTTGTCCACATCTCGTAAGCACTTGCATTCATTATAAATTGCCGGACGAGACCACAAGCAACAGTTCTCCTGAACCTTTAACCGTATACCCCCAAACCCTAAACCTTCCAATCCCCACAATTTATCCTAAACCCTACAAGTAAGCCCGCAAATCCTGAACCCTAAACCCTCCGTGAGCAGTCAAAAGAAAACGTGTTCTTCACTTGCACGCCTGCTGCCGAGGGCCATTCCTCGATGTCCTCCCGCCTCCCAGATGCCGGAGCTTCGGTGCGATGCTGAGGGAAGACTGAGAATGCGAAAAGCTCAGCAATAATCTAATAGTCATCATAATGTATATGTAACATGCAACCCATGATATACAGAAGAAGAAGAAGGGATGCTTTGCGAGAGTTATTTCCACAAGCTCTTCATTCACGGGTCCTCCTCTGGTAGGCTCGCAGGGTGAAGCCGCTCCGGTACCTACGAAACAAAGAACTCAGCTTTTGCAACACATGACCGCCCTAATATAGGGGCCTTAATGATTAGAATAGGGTTTTGGGTTATATTATACTATTATCAATTATAAGGAACCCCCAAAAAAAATCTCAGATATGAAGATCCCTCGACAGAATGCCTGGCAGCTTCAGGGCACTTCAAGAAGTAGATTCCGCCTTTGGCCGTCCCGAGCACCGAGTAGGACTGGGAATCGCAAGCAGAGAACGCGCCTCAGAGCGAGACACAAACGAATTCGTGAGGAAGCTCCGACCAGATTCGGAATTGTTGCCTTGACATGGGTTTAGGGTTTAGGGTTTAGGGTCACACCCACACACTACACAGGGTCGACGAAGTCGGGACTCAGATTGCAAATGCCAGAAAATCAGAAGAAAATGGCCGAAGCTTTGCACATGGATACTTGTCTGAAATTGTCCATGAGCTTTCGCTTGCTCGTCATTTTCGGCACCGCAGAGCTCTCTCAGTCTGGAATCCAACGATCTGGCACGGGCCCTGAGGAACATGTCTGTGCCTGCGATTGGCCCACCGCCTGCCTGTGACAGCGACTGCCTCTGATTCAGGCAGACGGTCACCAAGCCCAGATCATCCATACGGAATGAACGCCATGCGAGCAATCCACCGTGGCACTCGCACGGCAAAAACTGCTGCAAGAGCAGTGACCCCGGCAAGTGCAGATCTAGTGTACACATGTCGAGTGGCGCTCAGGGATCCCATTTCATGCTGTAACGCGCACCCCGGCGCCCCACAACTCAAGAGCGGCGTTTGACCGCTCGTCTTGCTGCATGTCCTGCTAGTGGACACCTTGCCCTCAAAAGGGCAACCAAGCGACGGTCCCGAACATTGGCCCTAGCACGTGTATGGCGAAGAAGACGGCAGCATGGAGGGTCACTGAAGCCCGCACGCTGCGTTGCTGAAGATGTAGTCTCGTTTTACACGAGTGGTCGTGAAATCCTTGGGCGATGTGGGCCCGATCCATCCTTTGACCCAGGTCACTTTGTAGCCATAGCCATCCTCCTCGGACCAGTGCAGCCTCGGCTCTTTTTCGCCGTCCCTCTTCAACTTCGAGGGGCACTGCACTGGCGTTTCAGCTACGAGCGGCTCCAGCGCGGCGCCCTGGCCATCTGGCAGCGTGCCGCAGGCAAAGAGCCGATGCCACTGCCTGGGTTCCACGGTTTCCGTCTCAGCCGGGCACAACTCTTCCCTGGTCCCGCTGAGGCGTGGGCGTGTAGAGGTCGCCACCCGGGGCAGATGTTCGGAAGGTGCTTTCATCCCACGCCTCCTGCTGACCGAAGATCATCGCTGGCACGGGTTTGCGCCGAACTCAAATCTCGAGGTAACATATTCTTGTAGAAGCCGAGATTCTACGCAGATGTCGAGCCGTGAACTCCTCAGTCCCCGAACTCCGAAAGCAACCGAATTGACCAGATCTCCTTGGCCACCAGGTCATTGGCCTCAGAAAGGGCAGCCAGGGTCTCCCAGCGTTGCATCTTCTTCGGTGCACCTGGGCTTATGTTGGACAAGGCCTATGTAAGCTGCATCCGTTTAAAGCGTTGCTACGTGAAGTTGCACCGCATTGCTGTCTGGGAAATCGGATACAGTAGCGGCAGGTTCTCAATCCAGATCAGCAGTTTTTCTCTCCGGCTGTGCGTCCAAGTTGGCTTCTGGCCCCTGGCCCAGCGAATGCATGGAAGCGGCTCGCGTCAGCCCGGGACCACTCGGCTTGGACGTCCTCGGCAGGCGGGGCTTTAGGAGCCCTTGAAACGAGATCGACAGAAATGAGAATCCTTTGCATGGACCCAGGGACTTTGCAAGATGGCACCCGGAAACCTCTAAAAGGCACGACCCCACAACCTCCGAAAATGATCGCACTCGTAGAACCGATACGCAGCTTGTGGCTCCGCTCAAGAGCAGCCAAAACGAGGAGCCTCAATAGGAACGCTGCAACGAACGAAGCCGGAGACTCTCGAAAGAGAAGCCTCAAGAAGCAACAGAAGGGTCCACAAAGTAACAATGATATACCAGACTAACTACTCATAATAAAGCAATAACGATGATAACTGCAATATGCAAATCCATCGTATCTCTAGGTAACTCGGGCGAGTGCCTCGCCGGTGAGCAGCCTTTGGCCAGCGGTCTCCCGCCCATGGTCTCGGCGATTTTTCCCCATGGCTCGCACCGTCCCAGCTCTGCCTTCTTTTCCTGAAAACCTCCGCAATCCGAGACCCTGTGGGCTCTTTATGCTCTTTATGCAGGCTTCAAGCCGATCCAAGCCCTGGCAGATCTGGGCTGCAATGTGAATTGAAATGGTCCGACCCCACTGCTGAAGCCAATACGGCAGCACCGAACATCGCCACAGCCGAAGAGTAAGAGTCTAAGAGGGAGAATGCCCGGCAGACTCATCGTAGAGCGCGGCCGACAAATGCGATGGACAGAGTGAACACTCACTGCTTCGGGTCAAGGACCAAATGCACGTAGCTGGACGCTGGGATGAGCTTCCGGCTGATTGTGTCGCCCTCGGGCGCATTGAAGAGGGCTTTGGACCTGGCAACCCCCCACGAGTCTAGCGTCTAGAAGCTGTCTTAGACCTCTGGCACATACACACTTTGTAGCACGTAGCCTCTGAAGTCGTAACAGATCGGAAACCATGACGAGGGCACTGGCTCGGGCAAATGCGGCTATGCAGTCGCACCTGAACCACGGTCGGGCTTGCCCGGCACGGCAGGATACCAATCCCACCCGATCATGCAATAGCCCAGTATGCGGGAACAGCTTCCTCAGATCAAGGGCTCCCGATGCCCCAACCAAAAAGGCTGCAACTACTGGACAAAACCGTATCGGTCCAGTCTTTTTTCTGCAGCTTTCATTGCTTCCTGCAGCTTTACGAACTCCATCGCGCAGGCCCGCTGGTGAGCGCTGACGTAGTCCTCTCGGGGTCCAGAGGTTTCTCAGCACACCACTTTCTACCAGACCTTCCCAGCAAGAAAGCTTCTTCCTTGAGGATCGTATCAGCTTCCGGGCTGCGCGGGAACTCTGCAAGCCTGGTCTTCATCTGCAGCTCCCAAAATATGCGACAGAAAGCGCGCTAAGAGGTGCTATGCCAAGCTCTGCTCACAAGACTTCTCAGCATATCCGAGGCGCGAATCGAGACCAGAGCAGGCGAGCGCGGAGCTCCACGGGGCAATGCCGTCAGCCATGACCTTGGAGGCGAGGAGCCATACGAGTATCTTTCCTGCGCACAGGCTCTATCTTCGCCCTCTTAGGCTCGCGGCAAGCTGATATACTGCGGATGCGCTGCCTGGCCATCAGACTGGTTCCCACCCACCAAGCTGAACCCTGCGGCAGGTCCAGAAATCCTCCGCCTCGAAGGTGTACCCACACTCCGCGCTCGAGCTCAAGCTTCAGCTGTTGGAACCCCCAGCCAGAGAAGCCCTGAGTCAGTGCGGAAAACATGCAAAAACCTCGCCGAAGCTTCTGCCAAGAGCGGGCCTTGATGATCTTCATCATCCCTTGGGGGCTCTCCTTCGCACGTTCCGCCGTGGCGGCGAGGTCGCCACCAACCGCAAGGCCCTGGTGGAGCCTGCGGAGCTGGATGGAGCTGGCTGGATGATGGAGGCATCGGCAGAAGTTCGCTCTGCTCCTTCACCCTGAGTCCCGCACACCTTTGCACCGGGCACATCTTCGTAACCTGGGAAAAGACGCCCTGTGGGGAGTCGGTTTTGCGGGTCTTGATTCTTCCTGGCGTTGCTCATGCACTTCTCTCGATGCTAGGTCTGTTGCGACTGTAACCATACTCCACTTGCTACTGCGACTGCCACAAGTCCTAGCAGCAGCGATCGTAAATGCCGCCAAGGGAACTGTGAAGCCACAGCATGTTCTCATCCAGGCTGTCGGCCGTAACGGGTCCACCTGTGGGGGCACTTCGAAGAACCAAGGCAAAACCAAGAGCCTGCCGTGCCTTTGTAGACCTTCTCCTCCAGTAAAGGCTGCAACGGTCCAAATGCCAGTGCATTCCAGTCCGTGCCACCAGTATCCGGCCTGGGATTGTCAGGCCCCAGGAAGACTAAACTAAACTAAATATCGTGTCTCACCCATCGTCGCGGGCGTCAGGGACACTCCGCAGTAGGCTGATTGCAAAATCGACGCAAGCGCCTCGACAGCAAAGTTGTGGGCTTCTCCACAAGGGTTTGAGAGATCGTCTCCTCCGCCTCCTGACAAACTTGAGCCGAGCTGATTTAGTAAGACGCATCTTCAGTGCCGCCCATGGCCACATCCACAACCACGAGAGCTAACCAAGTCTAAGACCTATACTCCCGTGTTGAAGAAACCGACACCAGGTAAAGCCTGACATCACCCGAGCAAAGCAGGGGGCTCTCGAAAGCCTGTTGGCTCAACATACATGGAACCTGCCTCATGGCTGATCAGCTATGTATGTGCTTCATTATGTAGACAGTGTCAGAAAGCAGATACAAGCTGCTTTTGGAGAAGAAAACAGGATAGGCCAGCAACGTGAGACAAACTGCCTTGTTCACAACGACTCCCTGGACCCAGTCTTTATCCTGAGATGTCGCAAGCTCAGAAAAGGAAGAGGCGGTTCAAATCGGAACACACATGCTTGCCAAGGGGCTTTCCGAGCATGGACGATCAGTATGAGAGACTGGTCGAACCTCACGAGAGCCCCCCGGCCCTAACTGACTGTGAGACCAGCCCGTTCTGGCTCAGTCTCCGGCACTGGCTGAAACAAGCCCGACAACGGGTGGGTGAGCAGCAGATCGCCCTCCTGCACAGAGCCGAAATATGCCGAAGCACGAGACCTTAACTACTGTCAAGATGGAGCCGACACACGAGACCTGCACTACTGCAAAGATGTAGGTATACTTAAGTAGATAAGGAACAGGATATGATGAGGACGGATTGGCTCATAAGTAGACAAGCAGGTGAACTGGTAGATGCGGATGTACGCAGGGAGGAGCGCTTGTCACCTCGCCTGCACTCCCTCGCCCGGCTGCATCTGCTCCAGGTCGGGCCTGCCACGACAACGATGCGATTCTTGACGGACATTTGTCGCATGGAGTGGTACATTTCCGCAAGGTGACGCTGTCTTGTTGCGACGTTCCGTGCGGCGACATTGAAGGCCCCAAGTGTACGCAGATCCATGCCAGTACATTTATTAACGTTCGGATGAAATGAGATTGTATTGTCATTTTCACGTGCACACGCAACGGCGGTGCTTTCTGCTAGGCGGCCACGCCTTAGGGCAACTATCCAGCAGTATCCATTGCTGCTCGCGTTCTCTTGCTCTTCTTGATACTGCGATTGTGTTGATACCATTATCGTTGCCGCTCTTGGTGATGTTTCCAGTTGCGGCGGTCGGTGTTGCTGTTGATGTTGATCTTGCTGTAAGCCTTTCCTCTTGTTAATCATTTCTCCTGCTCCTGTTCCTGCTCCCGCTCCTGCTCCTGCTCCGGCTCCACGGCCACTTCTGATATTTCTGCTGTGCAACTGCAGACGATCAGATGAGATGTGGGATTCTGGTGTGAACTTTGCTCCACGCTAACGGAGTGTGTCGACACGGCAGTTTTACGGCAATTCTATGCCACGTGTTTTCCGGGACCCCTCGCTCCACTTCCAAGACACAGGAAGTCGTCTAGCTCACTTCGCCGGCCCCACATCGGCAAGTCCAACATCCGAGAGGACGGGACAGACCTTATTTATCAGTCGGTTTGATCGCAAGTGTGGTAGGCAGGAATGCATGCACCGCTGGGTCCACGGCAACGTGCCCAATCGCACTGCAGCAGAGCGTGCCTGCTCCAGTCGATGGCGAATCTCCGATGCCTCCAGGACTTCGGATGCGTGTGCCCTCAGCCCTGCCAAGACTCGCAGAGTCTCATGCCATGTGCGCCTGTGGGAGGTACGGCAAGCCAAGCATCTGCGTGAAAGTCCAGTGCCACCGCATCGCCCTGAAGATGGACAGAGAGACAATAATCAGAATGACTCTGCCTGACCTTCGAAGACTGCAATGTCTTCAAAAATCCCGAAAACAAAATCTCCTACCTAGTCCTACGCCTTAACAACTATAACTGCCAAAATCAAGCACTAGGCCCTAGGCCCTCACCCTTAAATCTGGTTACGGTAAGTTACGGTCACTTTCCTCTCTTTAGCTTTGGGCGCTTTAAACTGGGACCCCCCGCCGCGCCGCCGCGCGGCCCTGGCGCGGAAGCGCGAACTCCGTGGAGCCGCCGGCGGCAGCGCGCAGCGCCTGTCTGTCTGTTCTGAGGTATGGCAGGGTTCAGGGTTTGGGACTTTGGGATTTCGAGTTCTGAGGTTTCGGGTTCATGGTTTAGGGCTTCAAGGTTTAGGGCTTCGAGTTCGGGGTTTGGGCTTTAAGGTTTAGTGTTTCGCGGAATCTGAGCTCATGAATCCGTCGCAATCCTGCGATCGTTGCTGCACAGATAAATCTTTGCTACACATGAGGACGAGGACATCCAGGGCGAACGAGTACCGGCAGCTTTTGATAGCTTGAAGTGTTGTTTTGGGGGGCTTGGGTGGAAAATCGGGGCGGGTCACTTGGGCTGTCGTGCCAGACTGATTTGGAGGTTCAAGGTAACCTGAACCTCTGAACTGAACCCCGGCAACACTCTGCAAAGATCTTGACGGCAGGGCTGGCGATGGACTCGCTTGCTTGGAATTGAGCTGTTCAAGCCCGGACAAACTCTCCGGGCCTCGTCCACCCAAGGATGCTCGCTTGTCGACGATGTCACGGCTTGGGCTCTCTGGCAGAGGGGCTCACAGAGGCTGCACACTTCAGCTTGTCTCATGCTCTCTCGCTCTTCGTACGCTATCAAGTGCTGAGTTCTTCCCGCTTGGCTGACATGTCCCGGAGTCCCCGGGGCCCTCGGGGGGCCTGTGGATCCCACATCCGAGGTGCACGGCCGAGCAGAGCTGCCAGGCGCCTCGACTCGTCCACTACCTTATTTTGGGGGTCCTTATAATAAGGGTCCTACTATTTAGGGTACTATATTAGGGTCCCCTAAGACTCTCAGAAACCGCCCAAGGCCCACTTTAGCCACCCCTGCGCACACGCGCGCCTCGGGTGCCTGCCAGCAGCACGGGATAGCCGCAGAAGAGTGCGGAAAGCTACTCGCTCCGTGGAGGAACCGAGTGAGAACATGGCGCCGTAGCTGGAAAACTGTGCTTTCAGGGCTGCGGGGCAGGCGGGGCAGGCGGCGCAGGCTGACAAAGGCAAGCCTGCGCCTCAATACAGCATTAACGTCTGCTTTGAGCCAAATAGCGGTGCGGTTTGCCGACTGCGACGTGAAACTCTTCAACAATAATTGAAAGCTTTTGGTTCCGGTCCGACTCGCGCAATCTCTCGCATGTAAACGCAGCGCCTCGGCTTCGGTCGCCGACAGCAGGACTCCTCACGCATGCAAACACACGGAAGAGGCCTTGTCGACTCTGCCTCGACATCTCAAATATACGAATTGCTACGCTCGATCCTAAGCCTTGCGAGCGTTGCATCGAGAAAAGGGAGATTGAACGAGACAGACATACACGGGAGAGAATGGCAGATCAACCAAGTTGAGACAACCGAATGAATACCAAGCACAGGTGGCCTCGTGATGGACCCAGGCCACACCTGCCCGAGCCCCACCAACAAACTCTCCGACACGACACCTGCAGCATGGTGACAAACCGCTCGGGGCTGCGACCACTTCGGTGCGGCGCGGTCCTGCGAACGCACGCATGGCTGATTGTCCATCCCAACTCTAAAGATTGAGGATCGCCAACTACGACACAAGAGATTCAGAAATCAAAAGCGCTGGACCTTCCCTCCCAGCTAAAGCCTCCCGCCCAGGTCCTTCAGGCTCGCACCCTCGGCTTCGCGACCTTGGCCATTTTTGTGAGAAGGAGCGTGATGGGAGGAGCGGGAGGAGGAGGAGGAGGAGGGCGGATGACGCTTGTGCATGTTGTCAGCGTGAGACCGCGCACGATTGAGTCATGTTCTTCCTGAGCATGCGACGTTTTGCTATCGCAACTTGCTCCTCCGAAAAGTCAGGGTGAAACAGCTGTCCGGAGCTGTCCACGTTCCCACCCCTGCACTGCCAACGCCGAATCCTTAAGAACGTTTGAAACAAAACGAGAGCAGGCGCATCGCTGCCACTGCTGTGCAACCAGGATGTGCATGGGGTCCTTCGTCGGTGCTGCACCAAGGGCGATGGAGCCCTGCTCGTTGCCTTCCTCAAATGGTGAGGGAGTGGTGAGGCCACGTCGTCCGCAAGACATGCTGAGGCCGAGGCAAAGAAGTTGAGCCTTCGCCCTGCCAAGCAAATGCGTCCGAGCCTCAAGGACTCCGTTCCACACAGCGGAACTGTAGGGGAACCAGCGACTGAACAGTGCAAGACGACCTTCGGTTCCTGGCGAGGGCATGACCACCACATGGCGAGGCCCGAGGGTGAAGCAATTTGTCCTTAGGCAATGAGCAGCATTCCATCATCATCTCAAAACCCATGAGGCTCTGCAGTTGCCGTTCCATTGCAATCCACATCCTCCGAAACTGGGCGAAGTTTTGGGAAGGCCCGGACTCCGTCAAGGCCTCTCAGATGTGTGCGTCATCTTCCGTCCCAGGCACGTCTGGAGCGCTGCTAGAGTCGCACCATCCCAGAGGATGAAGATACAGGCCTGGCAAACCATGCGTGTCGTTTTGGCGGTGTTTCTCCCAAGACTTCCGGATGTGACAATGCAACTGAAGCCTCATCCAAGGTTACGAAAACTCTTTGGCCAGCTGAAACCTGTGAAGAACAGATCGGGTGCAAGATTCAAGATTGCGGAATGTCATGCAGCGCTGTTCAGAATTTCAACTTCTTGGGGCTCCCACTCCTGAGAGGTTGGACTGGTGCGCGGAGAGCTTCGCCCTGACCTGATGGACGTCTGCTGGCTACTACAGCAAGCTCCTCTTTGCAGCTGTTCCATGCTGTTCTCATGTGAGTAGCGACTGCTTCATCTGCCTCACTTGCTGGGATGTATGGTCCTATCCTGCTTTTGGGGTCTTTGGCCTCGCTTTTGCTACCCATCATGTCTTTGAGTCTTGGCAACAAGTCGATGTCTTTAGATTTATGGCTTGGGAGAACCATTCACTTCTATGTTTTCCTGCAGCAACAGCAACAGCTGTTAAGCAGCAGCAGCCGCCGCTGCGCCGCCCTAGCAGCAGCAGCAGTAGCAGCAGC
>CAJNDV010002040.1:477-12341 GCA_905221635.1 Symbiodinium sp. CCMP2456
GATGTTGATGTTGAGGATGTGCTTGAGGAGGATGTTGATGTCGATGAAGTCGACGTGCTACTAGTGCTTGTAGAGGTTGTGCTCGTGGATGAAGTGCTGGTGCTCGTCGTGGAAGTAGAAGAGCTTGACGTGGATGTCGACGAGGTGCTTGAGGAGGATGTTGAGGTCGACGAAGTCGAGGTCGAACTGCTACTTGTGGAAGATGTGCTTGTAGAGGAAGTGCTCGTAGAGGAAGTGCTGGTGCTGGTGCTTGACGTAGAAGAGCTTGATGTGGATGTTGACGATGTGCTCGAGGAAGAAGTTGATGTTGACGACGTCGAAGAAGTACTACTGCTTGTGGATGTTGTACTTGTAGATGAGGTGCTGGTGCTGCTCGTGGACGTAGACGAGCTTGATGTCGATGTTGACGACGTGCTTGAGGAAGATGTCGATGTCGACGAAGTCGACGTTGTACTGCTGCTGGTCGATGACGTGCTGGTAGAGGATGTACTAGAACTACTCGTGGATGTGGAAGATGTGGACGTGGACGTTGAAGAAGTCGAGCTTGACGTCGTTGTCGTGGTACTGCTGCTTGTCGAGGAGGTGGTCGTAGTTGACGTGCTCGTACTGCTGGTGGACGTAGAAGAGCTTGACGTGGACGTTGACGATGTGCTGGAGGAAGATGTAGATGTCGATGAGGTCGAAGTGCTACTGCTGCTTGTGGATGTTGTGCTTGTTGATGACGTACTGGTGCTGGTGGTTGACGTAGATGAGCTTGACGTGGATGTTGACGAGGTGCTTGAGGAGGTTGTTGAGGTCGACGAAGTCGATGTCGAACTACTGCTTGTGGAGGATGTGCTCGTGCTCGTCGTGGACGTAGAAGATGTTGATGTGGATGTTGATGACGTGGTTGATGAAGATGTCGATGTCGACGAACTCGACGTGGTACTGCTGCTTGTTGAGGAGGTACTTGTTGACGAAGTGCTGGTGCTGCTGGTGGTCGTAGACGAGCTTGATGTCGATGTCGACGAAGTCGACGTGGTGCTACTGCTTGTGGAGGACGTGCTCGTAGATGAGGTGCTCGTAGATGAGGTGCTTGTGCTGCTTGTGGAAGAGGTAGAGCTCGATGTGGATGTTGAGGATGTGGTCGATGAAGATGTTGAAGTGGAAGAAGATGTTGTAGTACTGCTGCTTGTAGATGATGAGGTAGTGGATGATGAGGTAGTGCTGCTCGTGGACGTAGACGAGCTTGATGTAGACGTTGAAGATGTGCTTGTCGTGGAAGAAGTTGTTGAAGAAGTCGATGTAGAGCTGCTCGTTGAGGTGCTTGTGCTAGATGTTGACGAAGAAGAGGTTGAGGTGCTTGTCGACGACGAAGTTGTTGATGATGTCGACGTCGTGCTGCTGCTAGTTGTGCTGCTGCTGGTTGACGAAGTGCTCGTGCTAGTACTTGTTGTGGATGTGGATGAAGTGCTTGTAGACGATGTTGAGCTGGATGACGTCGAAGTCGACGAGGAAGTTGTCGACGTCGTCGAAGTACTGCTGCTGCTTGTCGAGGACGTGCTTGTTGATGATGATGTGGTGCTTGTCGTGGAAGTGGATGAAGTCGATGTGCTCGTGGTAGATGAGGAAGTCGAAGATGTAGAACTTGTACTGCTGCTTGTAGACGAAGTGCTTGTGGATGAACTGCTTGTGCTGCTTGTTGTTGTCGAGGAAGTTGATGTGGTGCTTGTCGTCGTCGATGTCGTAGTGCTGCTGCTGCTGGTAGTAGAGCTGGATGTGGAAGAAGTGGTGCTCGACGATGTCGAAGAAGTGCTGCTGGTGCTGCTGCTTGTTGAGGTTGAAGAAGTGCTGCTGGTCGAAGAGGTGGTTGAGGTTGATGTCGTACCTAGGTTCGCTTGCGTGATACAGTATGTTTTCCATTACACCGCTGCTACAAGGCGCTGCTCACCGACTCTACAACAGTGCTGTCGATCAGAAACCCTGCTGATACAAGCCACTACGGTTTCCCGTACGTGCAAGCAAGGCGGAACTCTGTGCCCCGAGACTTAGAACTGTTTTGGATGCCAGAGAACCTAAGGAACTGTGGCTTCCTGCCAAAGCTGCTGCAACACCTACGTAATCTCGGAGAGTTGGAGCTTGCAGGGAAGCTGCTGGTGCTGCTTGTCGAGGTTGTGGAGCTTGAGGTCGAGGAGCTTGAGGTCGACGTGGAAGTTGTAGTGGTTGAAGAAGTTGAGGAGCTTGTGGTGGACGTTGAAGTCGTGCTTGTAGTAGATGTCGACGTCGTGCTGCTGGTACTTGACGACGAGCTTGTGCTGCTGGACGAAGATGTAGAGCTCGACGTGGAGGAGGACGTCGTCGTTGTGCTAGATGTCGACGATGACGAAGTCGACGATGTGCTGCTGCTCGTGGATGACGTGCTCGTGCTGCTGGTCGAGGTTGACGATGTTGAGGTGGAGCTCGACGTGGTACTAGTTGTAGATGTCGATGTCGTTGTACTTGTTGACGAAGAGGTGGAGGTCGAGGAGGATGTGCTGGTTGTTGACGACGAAGTTGAAGATGTTGACGTCGTGGTGGAAGATGTTGAAGAGGAGGATGTGGAAGTTGTAGTGCTGCTTGACGAGGTGCTGCTTGTGCTGCTGGTTGAGGTGCTCGACGTGGAGGTCGATGATGTCGATGTCGTAGTGCTGCTTGACGTGGAGGTGGTACTGCTAGTGGATGAAGTAGTCGACGATGTTGTCGACGTGCTCGAGGTAGATGTTGAAGAAGTGCTGCTGGTGCTTGAGGAGGAAGTTGACGAGCTTGTGGAAGTAGATGTCGAGGATGTGGACGTACTACTGGTAGACGAAGACGTGCTGCTGGAAGACGTGCTGCTGGTCGAAGAAGTTGATGTCGACGTCGTACTGGTGCTGGTGCTACTTGTACTCGTGGAAGTTGTAGATGTCGTTGAAGAAGATGTAGAGGTGGATGAAGTGCTGGTGCTGGACGTTGACGATGTAGAAGACGTAGATGTCGACGACGACGTGGAAGTAGTAGTTGTCGATGAGGTTGACGAAGACGAGGTCGACGATGATGAAGTGGAGGTAGAACTGCTAGATGTAGTCGTGCTGGTTGATGACGTGGTCGAGGAGCTTGTGGTCGACGAGGATGTTGTGGAAGTAGATGTGGACGTCGATGTCGTGCTTGTGGTGGATGTCGTCGAGGTTGAAGTAGTACTCGAGGAAGTGGAACTACTGGTGCTTGTGGAAGACGACGTTGACGTGGAGGTGCTGCTACTGGTAGTGGTGGAGCTCGATGACGTGCTCGTGCTTGTGGTGCTGGTCGAGCTGGAAGATGTTGATGAAGATGATGACGTTGAAGAGCTGGTGGAGGTGCTGGTGGAGGAAGTGGAGGTGCTACTTGTTGATGAGCTTGAAGTGGATGTCGTGCTACTGCTCGTGGTGCTAGTGGAGGATGTGGATGACGACGTGCTACTGCTTGTTGTTGTAGAAGATGATGTGGACGTTGTTGACGTGGATGATGATGTTGTTGAAGATGAAGACGTTGATGAGGTGGAGCTTGAACTTGTAGTGGTCGATGAGGTTGACGAAGACGAGGTCGACGATGATGAAGTGGAGGTAGAACTGCTAGATGTAGTCGTGCTGGTTGATGACGTGGTCGAGGAGCTTGTGGTCGACGAGGATGTTGTGGAAGTAGATGTGGACGTCGATGTCGTGCTTGTGGTGGATGTCGTCGAGGTTGAAGTAGTACTCGAGGAAGTGGAACTACTGGTGCTTGTGGAAGACGACGTTGATGTGGAGCTGCTGCTACTGGTAGTGGTGGAGCTTGATGACGTGCTCGTGCTTGTGGTGCTGGTCGAGCTGGACGATGTTGATGAAGATGATGACGTTGAAGATGTGGATGAACTTGAAGTGCTCGTCGTACTGGATGTAGAGGTCGTGGTGCTACTAGATGACGAAGTGGAAGTTGAGGTCGTGCTGGAGCTTGTGCTGGTGGAAGATGTTGTCGTCGAAGAAGTTGAACTGCTGGATGAGGAGCTTGTGCTACTGCTTGTAGATGTCGTGGTGCTGCTGCTCGTCGAGGTGGAGGTAGAAGTCGTTGTGGTTGACGAGGAAGTGGAGCTGGAAGATGTCGAAGTGGATGTGCTGCTGCTGGAACTAGAAGATGAAGTGGATGTGCTTGACGATGTTGTGCTCGTGCTTGTGGTAGATGATGTGGTCGTTGAAACACTAGTTGACGAGGTGGATGTAGAAGTCGTCGACGTGGAAGAAGTCGACGAGGAAGAAGTGGAAGAGGAAGAAGTCGAAGTAGATGATGTCGAAGTGGAGGATGTCGAAGTGGAAGAACTCGAAGTGGTGGTGCTGCTGGTTGTTGAGCTCGACGTCGTTGTTGAGGTTGACGATACAGTGGTTGACGACGTGGATGTTGTTGTAGACGATGACGACGTACTGGAGGAGGTACTTGTACTTGTGCTGCTGGATGTGGTCGTCGAGCTGCTGGTCGTACTTGAGGACGTCGAAGATGAGCTTGTAGACGACGTGGTTATAGATGTGCTTGTGCTACTGCTTGAGGATGTGCTAGTGGAGGTCAATGTAGAGGACGACGATGTTGAAGTGCTCGATGTGCTCGACGTAGTGGTGCTAGAGCTTGTGGTTGTTGAGCTGCTCGTGCTGCTCGATGTACTGGTGCTGGTTGATGTCAATGTGGAGGAAGATGTGCTGCTACTTGATGATGTTGAGGAGCTACTAGTTGTGGTAGACACTGTGGAAGTACTGGTGCTTGAGGAAGTTGTGGTTGAGGTGGTCGTAGAAGTCGTCGAGGATGATGACGTCGAGGAGGACGAACTACTTGATGAAGTCGTGATCGTAGTTGAGGTGCTGGACGAAGTTGTGGAGCTGCTTGTTGTAATTGTGGATGTTGTTGATGTGCTTGTACTACTCGTTGACGATGTGGTTGTCGACGTGGATGTGCTCGTTGAGGATGCGCTTGTAGAACTCGTGGAAGACGTTGATGATGTTGCTGTGGTTGAGCTGCTTGTGGTGCTACTCAGGCTTGTTGATGAGGACGAGGACGACGTGGAACTTGATGACGTCGTTGAGGTCGACGTGCTGCTGGTAAAGCTTGTGGTGCTGCTCGTTGTTGTGGTCGTACTTGTGATGCTCGTTGTGCTGGAAACAGAAGTAGTTGATGTCAGTGTAGTTGTTGACGTCACACTCGTGGAAGTTGTCGACGTCGACATGGAGGTAGTGCTACTCACACTGGAGGATGTCGTGGTACTTGTAACACTGGTGGTAGTTGTAGAAGAAATGGTGACGGAGGTGGTGCTGCTGATGCTTGTCGATGATGTGGTACTTGTAGCACTGGTGGTGCTTGTGACAGATGTAGTTGATGTAAAGGTGGTTGTAGAAGAAATGCTGGTCGATGATGTCACGGTTGTCGACGTGGTGACCGAGGTGGTGCTGCTCAGGCTTGTCGATGTCGTGGTGCTTGTAGCGGTGGTGGTGCTTGTGACTGACGTAGTCGATGTCAGGGTAGTGGTAGAAGAAATGCTGGTAGATGATGTCACTGTCGTCGACGTGGTGACTGACGTAGTGCTAGTCAAGCTTGTCGATGTTGTGGTGCTTGTACCAGTGGTGGTGCTTGTGACAGATGTAGTCGATGTGAGGGTGGTGGTAGAAGAAATGCTGGTCGATGATGTCACTGTTGTCGACGTGCTGACCGAGGTGGTGCTGCTCAGGCTTGTGGTGCTTGTAGCAGTGGTGGTGCTTGTGACCGTTGTTGTCAGGGTGGTTGTCGATGATGTCAACGTTGTCGACGTGGTGACCGAGGTGGTTGATGTTAAGGTAGTTGTGGCAGTCACACTGGTCGATGACGTCAAAGTTGTGGAAGTCGTGCCACTGGTGGTACTCGTTGCAGAGGTCGTTGATGTGACTGTAGTCGTGGATGTCACACTGGTCATAGATGTGGTTGCAGTTGTGGTGCTAGTAACAGTGGTTGTGCTGGTTGCGGACGTCGTTGACGTGAACGTTGTCGTGGACGTCACACTGGTCAATGTTGTGGAAGCTGTGACAGAGGTGGTGCTGCTCACTGTCGCAGTGCTGGTGGTACTCGTCACCGAGGTACTCGATGTGACAGTAGTCGTAGATGTCACACTGGTCATAGATGTGGTTGCCGTTGTAGTACTAGTAACAGTGGCTGTGCTGGTTGCGGACGTCGTTGATGTGAAGGTTGTCGTGGACGTCACGCTGGTCCATGTCGTGGATGCTGTAGCAGAGGTCGTGCTGCTCATAGTCGCGCTTGTGGTGGTTGTCACCGTTGTAGTGGTAGCCTGATCTTCGTTCCGATTTGTCCCGGCTTCGAAGCACAAGAACCACATGAAACCTCATCTCTACTCTACATGGGTAGTTCTCTATGTTTGGGTCCCTTTTACGGTCCTTTTATGAGGGGTACCGAAACTATTTGGGGAGCTGAAGGGACTCCAATCCAGAGAAATACCCAGTTTTGGACTGCCCAAGTCACGGCTTGAAGTCGGCGGCCAATGCCACCAGAATCGGCTCCTTCTGGTTCGGACCGCGGCTGAGAGCTCAAACGGACGATGGCTGTGAGGGCTGGGCATTCGTACATCAAAGTCCCACCTTGTAAAAAACAAGTAGTCCCAAACACAACAGGCAGACTGCCTTCAGTGCGTGAAGCTGACCACATCGGCCACCGGTGTCACAAGCCAAAACCAGACTTGATGCCTTCAACACCAAACTCGACCTCCACTTAGCTGTGCTTCAAAAATTAGAAAACGACATCGTGCAACAGCCCAAAGGTCCCAGTAGCTGCATTTTGTGCACTGCGCCTTGTCTGGTCATGTTTCGCGTGCTTGGTGTTCTATGACTCGTTGTCGCTTCATCCCAGCTTTCAAGGCCATTCGACCCCAAATGATTCGCGCCCAATGGTTCCCTTCAGTTCAATTGTTGCAACTTTTGCTGGTCGCCAAATCCAGTCGGAAGTTTATTCAACTTTTTGTCGGTGGTTGGTTGTGCAGTGTCTCTTTTCCCACAATCACTCCCCGTTCGCTTCCCCCGACAGTTTCGGGATTGCGGGAGATGCTTTTGCCAAGTACTGGCGTGTTTCGGAGGCACGAGACATATGCTTCCTTAGCTCAGAATCGTTTAACAGTATTATTTGCACTGGACGGGGCCCGACGGAACACGC
Source organism: Symbiodinium sp. CCMP2456 (assembly GCA_905221635.1). NCBI lineage: Eukaryota > Dinophyceae > Suessiales > Symbiodiniaceae > Symbiodinium > Symbiodinium sp. CCMP2456. The sequence continues at coordinate 7,660 of CAJNDV010002040.1, forward strand.
CTACCACACGAATGCTCGGTAAACAGTGAGACGTGAGCAAAAACTATGCGCCGGACTAGAGCGGGAGATGCACTCCGCGAACAGGACGCAGGGACCTGAATTTCAGTATTTGTTGTGAATAATAGGATGTGAGAGCTCGTTTTCGAGGCGAGCCGGGCGCACGGCTCATTAAATGCTGTCTTTACTCTCAGCGGAAGAACCCATAGTGTTGTCACACTCTTTGGGGAAATGCTAATCCTAAAACTACCCCAGAGGGGGGGTACTGAGCCCTCAATTTTAAGGGCAGTTCAGTTTGCACCGCATATGCCGAGGTTTCGTGCACAGCAATGCCTCATTTTCGGAGTTCACAAAAATGGTCATTGGCTTTTAAAAATGTTTGAAAACGCAGGGATTCTGTGCTTCTTGTTTCGCTGTTGTGGATTCGAGACCCTAAGGTGCTTGTTACACGGAAAGTAGTACACTGAAAGTAGCACTGGCGAACGTGCCGAAAATACCCAGCTTGTCACGCGAAACAGGGTTTGACATAGGATTGAGAATCTACTGAAGCAACCCGTCGTGTGACATGCAAAACCACATTGTCACATGCCCTTTCATGTCATGAGGTTTGCAAGACAGGGGCCGGCAGGCAGATTGAAGCGCTGATGCTTACAAGCACTTTACACAAAGTCATCTGGATTCGGGCTTCAGGGCTGCCGTGACAACTGTCCGAACACCAGCAGGAGGGGCCCTGTCCTGCAGGCCGATGTGCATCTGCCGTGTTGGCAGATGTGAAAGCTGATCCAATTTCAAGATCACCTCCAGCAGGGTCAACCACTTAGCACCAAATGACTACACACATCCAAACCAACCCAGTCGAACACACGGCTGCTGCGAGCTTTCGGTGCATTGGATTTTCTATTTCTCGGCGGTGATATACTGTTAGGACAACGACATCTGTAGATTTCAGAGAGCTGCACTCCCTGTGGAGAAACCGAAACCGGGACCGAAACCTGTCGAAATGTCACGTGCCAGCAAGCGGCGGAACATTGACGGAGTGAAACGGACGCTCTGCTCTGCATGAACGTCGTCCTTTGGGTCGGCTGCGGCTGTTGGTCAGGGGGTTTGGGATTGAAGGTATTCAGGTCCTACAGCTTGGAGACTTTAGTAGGTAGCTCGCCAGGATGGCCAAAGCTGTGGATTGCATACGCTATTTTCGCTGGGTTCTGCAGTACACCTGCCGAAACCGCATCATTGCCTCCAAGAGTCTGGGAAAAAAGTCGGAGATTGTAATTTGGTGAAAGCATGACCTTGGACAGAGTCTTGACATGCACGAACCACGCGAGCCAACACTCGGCGGCCTGTCGTGCGAGCATTCCACAAGCATTCCAGGGGAGCTTTGCTCACCATAGTGAACTATGTGTTTTGCAATGGCTTGCTTTCTCTGCCCATTCCTTTCCCTCCTCCCTCCCACCTTACAGAAAAAACTCTGATTCTCTCTTTCCCTCTCTCCCTCTCCCTCTGTCTCTATCTCTGTCTTCGTTCCTTCCTCCCTCTCCCTCTCTCTCAGGAGCCCGGCCCAGCTGACGTACTCTCCACGTCACATTGCCAAGGTCGGGAGCCTCCGTCCCCTGCCAACTCAGCACTTGCAACATCCAAGCATCCTAAAGGCTGAAGCGGGGCCCAGAACAAGCGGCCGAGCTCTCTCAAGACCGCTCCAGGCTACAAGACCAGCTTTAGTGCCCCCAGTGCCTCTGCATGGTGAGATTGACTCGCAGGGAGGAACCTGGAAACCACAGAGCCGAAGCACTGACCAACTAGGCTTGCAAGTTCAACAACAACTGAGAGCGCTTTCAAACAGGTCCTTGTCATGACTTTGGCTAACGGGGGTTCTCGTGAGAAAACATCATTCACGAACTTGTTCGCCATGGGTCCGTCTGCTGCTCTTCCCGCTGCCAGCACTTCTTCTGCTGCCTTGCTGCTCATCCTTCTGCTGTTGCTATGATCCAACACGATGACGACAACGATGACGACGACATGGCGACTTCCACTCCTGCTGCTGATGCCTTTGCCGTTTACTGGGTTGCACTGCTACGACGTGCTCCTGTTGCTCTTGCTATTGGCATTGGTAACACTCCCTTGACCTGATGCTTCTACCTCCACCGCCCACACTCATCACCATTAAGGGCGACAACAACGCCGACCACCACTGCTGCTACTGACAAGGCCACTGCAACTGCTACACTTCTACAATAGACACCACAGTTACCATCACCACGACCACATTCGGCGGCGACGACGTCGGCTGTCGTAGTCGTCGTCGTCAGTGCCGCCGCGGCGGCGGCGGTGGTGGTGGTAGCACTAGCAGTAACAGTCACAATACCAGTAGCGGGAGCAGCAGCAGTAGCGGCGGCGGTATCAGTCGTAGTAGTAGCAGTTGCAGTTGCAGTGGCAGTAGCAGTGCTAGTGGTAGCGATAGCAGTGGCAGTTACGGTAGCAGTAGCTGTAGCAGTGGCAGCAGGAGGAGGAGGAGGAGCAAGAAATTGATGTTACAGTTGGTGGTAGTAGCAGTATTAGCAGCAGCGGAGCCAGCAGCAGCACCAGCAGCGGCAGAAGACACCAAGACCGCCAACACAACTAACACCACCAACACCAAAACTAGTTTCTTAGTCGTATGGCCATGACTTGCCACCACCCTGCTTCCGAGCTTGCCTGAGAAGTGCGACAGCCAGCACGCTCGCCAAGACGAATCCATAAGCGCACGCGTGCACCTGCAATGGCAGTTCACAGTACATGTGCCTACAACAACCCAAACACTTTTCATCGTATTGCTGCAGGACTGTAGTCGGACCTAGGAACACAAGGATGTTTCATTAGCTCAAGCTAAAGATGTTTGAAACAAGTCGGGCCCTATCCCTGCAACTCGGGCATTGAGTTCAAGAACACTTCTGGTATAGGGTTTCGTGACAACCGGGTGACTCGAATTTCCTCACGTCGGGAATCAGATCAAACCTACCTGAAGCCCTAAGCTATCGCTCCTGCTGTGTTTGGCATGCCTTCTGCGGGACTGCCATCACCCACGATGCGAATCCATGACAACCGAGATCGGCTGTGCTTCTTAAAGACTTGCCGGTGCCGGCACTGAAGTTTACAGCAGCAGGAAGTTGTGCAACTGGCGGCACTTCTAAGTACACCGTGCTTTGATGTAACACCAAACGCAGGGCACAAGCTCCGCCCTGCCGAACTTCTGCGAGATCGCAAGTACGTGATAAAAGTCTGTTGCTGTTGACAACTGCAGAAGTCACCTACAGGCCTGTGATCTGGCCTCTACATATAGGCTGCGGGCGGATGTTCGCAGTGCCCGGCATCAGAAAAAAGGAAGAGATCATGTCTCCTTGCTCGGCTCTTTCGTTTTTGAATGTCTCCCACCGCCGTCAACCTTCCTACCAGCATCTGCAGATCGAACACCAAACCCTAAACCACTCAAAAGAACCTTCTACGGGCTGAACCTGCCAAACACTCCTTATTTGCAGCGGTGTGTTCGGAAGTTTTGGGTTTTTGGGCGTGCTGGGTGAAATTAAGAACCGCACATTCCGTTGTTTGGGTGAGGTTGCTATAGCAAAGAAAATCTCAGTTACATAAGCCATGCGGCTTGATCGGGATTTAAGGTAGGGTTTTGGGTTGTGGTTCCAATGACATATGCTTCGAACTGTTGGCCAGCCCGGATAAGACTGCTATTCAATTGTCACACCCCGAATGGATCTCAACTGATACTCCAACCGCTTTCACTTGTACAAATTGGCATACCATGCATGTCAAAAGAACAGAACAACACTAGCTGTCCGATTTCGGTCACCATAACAGTCAAGCAGTGTAACTGTGCACAGAAAGGCGAAATGCAACCTGCGGCGCAACAAAATTTGAAAAGTCAGGCTGCATGATCGAAAACTGGTGCGGTGTAGAAAAAACTCAAGCTTCATCTCGTGAGACTTGCCCGTGAAACCCAATCATATGTCATATAACTATATATGTGTATGTGCCTATCTATCTATCTATCTATCCGTCTACCGCTTACCGGCGATGACGCAAACAACAACCCAAAGTGAAGTGCCTATGTTTCGGGGCCGTGACTCACGTGTCCAAATTCGTAACATGGTCATTGGTTGGGTGTATTCAAAAGGTTTGTGGTTTGTCCTTTATGTTGGGTTCTGGCCTGGATGGCTCCTTATATAAATACAATAGGGCATGAAAACATCCAAAACTTTTCAAAAAATAGTTTCCAAAACTTTCAAAGAAGTTTCCAAACTTTCTTAAAAAGTTTCCCAAAAAAAAATTTAATCTCGATGCAACACAAGCCGCACACTTACACGACAACCCTGACCCTGACGTGAGCAACAAACTTCAGTCAGCTGTAGCTGTCACTCGCACTCGTCCTTTTCCTTTTGGAAGCACGGGAGCACTTCACTGCAATTCTGCAGCTGGCGGCCGGCGCTGCTCAATCGTTCCCAAGAGCTACTTCTCTGCAGCCTCAAATTGCCAGCAAGCAACCGCCATCAACCGCCTTTAGCCAAAGTCGTGATGCCACGCAGACGGTCCACAAAGACAAAATATGTCGGCTTGCCGCTTGCCGGTACGTAGCCTGAAGGCAAAAACGTTACACGCAGGCCCTACTGACTTGCGGTTGCAACTTGAACTCTGAGCAACTC
>CAJNDV010002043.1:0-13495 GCA_905221635.1 Symbiodinium sp. CCMP2456
AATTATTCTACAAACTTTTGGGGTCCGGTAGTGATAGCTCCTGTTTTGCTTAACTAGTTTATACCCAGGACCCTATAAGGCAACTCAAGAAGGGAACTACAATGGAGACAAACCCGAAAACCTCAACCCTCAACCGCAAACCCTGAGCTGTGCCAAGGGACTGTAAACTCGGCCAGAATCGACACTGTAAGGGGCGGAGGGGGTGATAGGGGGGGGGGGGGGGGTCTTAGAAAAAAAAGGGAACAACTTTCCGGGCTGCGGAACTCATTTCGTTTGAGGGCTTCAGCACGGTATCCCACATCTTTTAAATAGGGCCCTTCAACTCAAATCCCTTGAAAGAAGCCTCGTGAAGAACAGCCCCAAACCTACTAGGCGAGCGCACAGTGTCCGATGGCTCACTTCGACAGCTAGAGTCGGAGTCACATACCCCAAGGGTCCAAAGGACCCANNCCCAATAATCAGGTACTTCGGTTTCGGATACTAGTTATGTAGGTTACTATTTGGGAGAGTATAAGGTACTTGGACCCTTAGGGATACATTCAGAGTGCAACCCCCTGACTCGCCCAGACCGAAGCGCTGAATCCAAACCCTACTACGTATTCCTACCCTACCCTTTCCTAGGATGCTACTTCTCCTCATAACAGAGCCTATTTGTATATATATATATATATGTATACATATAGATGTATACATATATATATATATACATATATATATATATACACATGACATTAGGTACCCTATCAAAGGGGTAGAGTATGACCCTGCAGGTAACCTCAATCCCATCTGCCTCGAGTTTCTGCAGAATCGTCTCCGAACCCAGCAGCCGAAAAACTTTGACCCTGTAGACCTGAGGCGGGTGGCTCCGGAAAGTGTTTACCATGGGGTATGGGTTAACGTGCGTGCACGCACGTACATCCGTACGTGCGTAGGTATGTAGGTGTGTGAAGGTAGGTAGGTATATGTCGTTATATCGTTATGCTGATATGTAAACATGCATGCATGCGTGCATGCATGCATGCATTTTGGCTTGTATGCACGCATGCGTATTCATGTGCTATTTCATGGGTAACTACTTCTTCGTGTATGAAGCGGTATAGGAGAGCACAGTTCCGTGTGTATAGAGCACATGTGTCCGTGTGCATAAACGCTGGATGAATGGGCTAAGCACCTTGGTGCGAAAACATGTTTCCATTTGTACATGTTTTTTTCCACTGACCTGCATAGAACACTTTCTATGTTTATGTACATGTATGTGAAGTGCTCATGGCAAAACGAGAATGTCACGTCCAGCTATGATAAACGCAATGGCAAGAAGCTGAGACGGAGGACTTCGATTCATGCTGGCCAGCTCATGCATCAATGCACTGAAACATACGAAAAAACTCATCTGGGGCAAGGTTGTAGCATACCAGAACGAACCATCAGGGCCTCAGGGACGCCCACGGTCATAAAAAAAACCCTAAACTCACTGTCAGGGCTCCATGTCCACACCCTAAACCCTAAACCCTAAATCTCTAAACCCTAAACCCGAACAAGCCCTAAAACCCTAAACCCTAGATGCCTAAATCCTAAACCCTAAAAAACCCTAAATCCCTAAACCCTAAATCCCTAAATCCCGGAACCCTAAACCCAAAAAGCCCTAAATAGCTCATGGGCCTGCACGTCCTTGCTCTGCGGGGGTGCGACCAGGAAGTCCACCCTCGTTTGACCACCGATCTCCACGGCCTTAGGGGTTTAAGGCTTAAGGTTTAAGGTTTAGGGTTATAGGGCTTAAGGTTTAGGTTATAGGGTTTAGGGTTTAGGGCTTAGGGTTTAGGTTATAGGGTTTAGGGTTTAGGGTCTAGGGTCTAGGGTTTAGGGTTTAGGGTTTAGGGTTTAGGGTTTAGGGTTTAGGGCTTAGGGTTTAGGGTTCAGTACTCCTAAAGGGAACCCTATTCCCGTGCCCTTAAGGGTTCCTTTAAGGGTTTTTTTAGCAGGTAGGGGTTTCGTGTTTTAGGGTTTAGGGATTTAGGTTTCCGGGGCTTAGGGCATACGACTTGAGGGTTCTTGGGGTTTGGGGTTAACGGTTTAGAGTCTCGTGCTTTTGGTGTGTAGGGTTGAGGGATTCAGGGTGTAAGGGCTTTGAGCTTGGGGGGGGTTAGAGTTCAGGGTTTATGGGGGGTTACTGGCTTTGGTGTTTGGGTATGAGGGTTGTGGGGTGTTTTAGGTATAGGGTTTAGGGGTTTCAGAGATGCGCGGCAAAAGTCCTAAGTCCTAAAGTTTGGAACATCGAAAAGGGAGGTGTGATGCTGCTTGTCCTGCTGTGCTTCACGGCAAGGGGATGCCAATGTTCCAACTTTCTGACATACCTTAACCTACCAGCACCGGCTGTTCTTTAGGCTCCCTAAAAATTTCGTATTAGGGCTTACTAGGAACCTACAAAAAAAAGGTTTTGGTAGCAGAAGGAGCCCTAAGGAATAGTACTAGCAACTCGACAGGCTTCTAGATATAAAGCCTTATGACACCCCATATGGTCTCCCATATCATGCGCCTTGTCGTATCCCTTGTAATCCTTAAGGGTCCATGTACCCAAATAGAGATACTTTGGCCTTAAAGTAGTCCCTATATAGGTACTTTGGGGCCAATGTATATCCTATATGAGTACATGGACCCTTAGGGAATGTTTCTTAAGATATCCTATGGTCTACTCTAGGGTTGCAGGTTTTGTGGGCGATGGCGTAGGGTTAAGGCTAAGGAGGTCAGGGCTGCATCGGCGGAACGAGTCTTAGAGACATCGGACGTTCTGAAAAAAATGCTGTGAAGGGAGACAGAGGGACTTTTTAGTGAACAGGATATCATGAGGTTACAGGGTGTAGAGCGTAGATTCGTCCATCGGTTATGATTCAGCTTCAGCTTTCTGACGCATTCATGCAGGGATGCTGCGCCAGCACCCATCACAAACTGGAAAGCAAGATTTTTCATCCACACGATCTCTCGTCCACTCTAAGGGGACGTTCACTTGCCCTTCGTCACGGCCAAGACGGCGCAACTCAATATAGTGCAGCGCCACTGCATGCAGAAAACACCATATCAATCATCTCGCGACGATAGCATATGTGAAGGGCAGAACCGATGCTTTCACCACGTCAAAATCTCAGAGTACTCTCAGATACTTAGCCCATTGTCACAGACGGTTGGGCTGAAGTACAGCTCGAGCCCGAGTTCTCCAGCGTAGCACCCTGAGGCCGTGGCAATCGGCCTTTTTGGAACGGCTTGGACCTGGCCAGGAAGTGAGATGGCCCAAAACATAAAAGCCCTAAACCCTAAACCCTAAGTTCTCCAGAAAACCTTTCTGTGCGACATCCTTATGAAACTGGGGTGTTCTGGAACCATGCAATCACTGAACGATGCTGGCTTCATGGACACAGGCCGACAATGATGCTGTCGTCTCCATCATCAGGAGCATTACATCTGCATCAGTGGCACCAACATTGCCATCACTGTCAGATCATCACTGATTATTACCATCACCATCACCATCATTGCTACGATCATGATCAGAACCGTCATGGACCACGGATCACGCGAATAGTGATGAAGATGAGGAGGAGAGTCATCATGAGGATGATCATCCGCTGGGAGTGGTCACCGTAATGGCCTCGAGCTACAACTGAAAGTCGTGCTCGGAACAGCGTCATGGGCACTTAGAGAGTCGTTTAATGTTTTTCCTACTAGCAAGAACTCACGATGCCAACACAAGTTGCTGCTCAGTGAGAGAACTATTTGGGACAGCGTCCAGATTCGATAGATTTCTATGCACAAAACCAACTCAACGCGTGCGCCTCCCTTAAACCCAGAACTCCTTTGGTCACATCACAGCAATACCAATCTCTAGAACCTCTGTAGTTGATCCAAAAAAGCCCAGAATCGTCGAACCCCATGACTCGAAAACACCCTAAACACTGAAACCTCACAACAATCAACCTGACTGGCTCTGTGAGCTCAGAAAGACAGTACTAAACGCATGCTTAGAGCTTAGGGATCATGATTATAGCGGCACGGTTCTGACTCATGGAGAAGCTCCGATGGCCATGTGAAACCCTAAACCCCAAACCCCAAACCCTAAACCCCAAACCCTAAACCCTAAACCCCAAACCCTAAACCCTAAACCCCTAAATCCTAAACCCTTAACCGTAGATGCCCTGCGCTCCTCGCAGCCAGTGTCTGGTCGAACATTGACCTGGTCTGAGGTCCCGGTCTTTGTTGCATAAACTAACTAACCCTAAGGGTCCATGTACTCATATAGGATATACATTGGCCCCAAAGTACCTATATAGGGACTACTTTAAGGCCAAAGTATCTCTATTTGGGTACATGGACCCTTAGGGTAAATTAGAACAGGGTTTTCGGGGTTCTATACGGGCTACTATAAGGGTTTAGGGTGTAGGGGCCTTAGTAATGAGAATAGGGTTTTGGGGCCCACTCTCCTATGATTACAATAAGGAGCCCCCAAAGAGGTGTTTGTAATTATGTAGGGCCCTTATTAAACTAACTAAGGGTTCAGGGTTTAGGGAAGCTCAAAGGTACCCGGAATGCGCAGCAACATGCCAGGAGCCCACTAGCAAAGAGTGAAACAGTTCACCACTGAAGAACCCAGTGAAGGAGTCTTGCTGGAGGGATGCCCCAAAGCTGTGGTTGCTGCCTTTGGTACCACGACGACGACAGAGGGCGACGAGTACTACTCCTACCACTACTTCTGCTACTGCGACGCTGAGGACGACGACTACGGCTTTGACTACGACTAGCACTACGGCTACTGGTAGTACTTCCGTGTTCCTGTTTATGAACATGGACCGTTTAGGACAAGGATAACCAACAGCCAGCGCAGGACTTGGCCGCATTGCTCTCTTTCAAGAGTTTTATATGAAGGTGACGGGTTATTCGAGGGCTTGTAAAGTTTCGGGGTTCAGGGTTTGGCAAACAGGAGATGGGTTTTACAAGTTTAATTACAGTGCTTGAAAGTGGACGGTGGTAGAAAACTAAGGGTCTACCCACACTACCCAGTTAGCTACTGCTGATGCACACAAAGCTTTTCAAAGCAGCGGAGGATTGGGTTTCAGGCGTTGAAGGCTGTCAGATTGGATTCGAGGCAGTGAGTCGGGCTTGGGGGCCCACCAGAAACCCAGCCCATAAAGTTAACGGTCTAAGGTTTAGGGTTTAGGGTTTAGGGTTTAGGGTTTAGGGTTTAGTTAAACCAAGCAAAACTCATGGTAACTCTCGTAGTAAGCCCTTTTAGTCACACGCGTAGTATGATCCTAAACCCCAATCCCAGGCCCCAAAACCCAAATCTCAAAACCTACCAAGGCCCGTTGAACCAGGACCATGAACCCCTAAGCCCTAATTACACCCTAAAGCCGAAACCTAAAGCCTGACCCCAAAAACCCGAAAGCCTCAATCCTAGAGCCTGAAGCCTAAAGCCCAAACCCTGAACCCCAAATCCTTACCCGACAGGGGGCCGAGAAAGTCGCCATGGAGAAGTCCAAGGTAGCGTTGTAGTCGTGGTGCTGGCACAGGTGTAGTTAAGGTATCTGAGGCTTATGATATGAGGTCAGTAGATAGGTTCTATAAAGGTACTATCGTGGCTTGTGGTTTGGGTTTCCCCTAAACCCTAAACCCTGTTAGCGGCTCAGGGCGGTTCTGAACGTGTTTGCAGCACTTGGGAATGCAGCGGGCTGCAGGTACTGGCATCTCCTGCAATCCGGATGCTCACGTAAGGATCTGAACCTTTTAGACGAGACTAGAATTAATCGAAGGAGCCCTGGGACATACTGTTCTGGTTACGGTTTAGGGTTTAGGATTTAGGGTTTAGGGTTTAGGGTTTAGGGTTTTGCCCCTATATTTTTATTACACGGCAGACCCAGAAGCCCTAACCACCAAACTCTGGCCGTCCAAGTTGAACAAAGCAGGTACCAGCCTAGGTTCAGGGCTTAGGACCTTTAGACCCAAAAGGAGGGATAAGTTGTATACTTAACCTGGAGGCGTACAAAAAACTGTGAGCCTGAGCAACCTAACCAGTCAGCAGTCTGGGCGCAGCTCTGGAACACCAGTTCGGTTTCTAAGCCGCAGCTGCCCTACCCCTGCCTGCAAGCCCTAAACCCTAAACCCTAAATTAGGGTTAGGGTTTCGGGCTTATCGGGTTTATAGGGCTTATAGGGTTTAGGGTCTAGTTTCGAGTTTAGAGTTCCAGGGTGTTCAAGAACAAAGCTGGAACTCTCGTCCTGCTTTTGGCGGGTTTCCAAACCACAGGCACTCCGACTTAGGACAGGGTTTTGGGGTTTAGGGATCAGGGTTTAAGGTTCAGGGTTTAGGGGGGGGTGTACGGTTTAGGGGCGGTTGTCCTTGCAGCTGAGCTTTTCGGAAAAAAGCGATTGGCAGGCCCTTGAACACCCTTGAGAGAAGTGGGCCAAGATATGTTAAGAGGGCGGTGTGTGTGCTTCTGAATAACTTCCTAGGATTCCTTGGATGGCATACCTAAACCCTAAACCCTAAACCTTAAACCCTACACCCTAAACCCTAAACCCATGACATACACCCTGAAGTCTGGGTCCTAAGCCCGAATCATGAAGCTGCCTTCAAAGACCCAAAGCTCAGAGTCTCCTTTTGCATCCTGCCGTTCTTTGACTCATGGAAGGATGCCCTTGTCGTGGATGCCTTCCGGCCCTTTTTGGGTTTTTGGGGTCTAAGGGTTTAGGGTTTAGGGTTTAGGGTGTAGGGTTTTTGGGGTCTAGGTTTTGAAGTCTTCCGCAATGGCATATCTCTTGGCTTCAAGCTTGCAGCTTCAAAACCCTACGAGACACGGCACGTTTGTTTGTAGAGGTATATGTCCGAAGGTCGTGCGTACTCGACAATCTTGAGCGTCGTCGAGTTTATATATTTATATATATTTGTGCATTCATTTTCATGAATGAATGTAGATGTATTATTTATGACTTATGTAGTTAACTACTTATATTCTTACTTACTTACTTACTTACTTACTTACTTACTTACTTACTTACTGACTTACTTACTTACTTACCTACCTACCTACCTACTTACTTACTTACTTACTTACTTACCTACTTACTTACTTATCCATTTAGTTTCCAAGTTTATAGAACCATCACTTCCGATGGGGCCGCTACATTCGCAGTATCTTCCAGTGAACCAGTTTAAGCCGAGTCTCAGCAAGGTGCAGACATCAGACAAGCCCGAACCCCAGAACTGTAGACCTACAATTCGGCCCAGGAGGGGGTTTTAGGGTTTTAGGGTTTTGGGTTTAGAGTCCCAAGAACTGTAGACCTACTACTCGGCCATGCAAAATATATCTGGATCCCTACCTCTCCTACCAGGATGCTGAAACTACATGTGGGTAGTTTTCAAAACTAAGGTCCTTCTTCGTGTCCTTTTGTTTATAAGGGTGCCGTACTATATTGGGGACCTAAAAAGGGGACCCTGACTTAGAGAGCTACCCATGTGTCGGAAGGCGCCGTGATCCTCGATCTCTGGGAGGCTCCGAGATGAGCTACTTATAGGATTCGTTTAGGGTTTAGGGTTTAGGGTTTAGGATTCAAGTTTACCCATAGGCCCCATAGAAGTTCCTTTTGGGGTTCCCTAATAGGATTCAAATTCTATATATGAAGCCCCAAAAGGAACTACTTTAGGGCCTATGGGTAGGGTGTAGGGTTAAGACCTTGGGGCTTACGAACCTGAGGGCTTAGCACTATGGGGCATGAGAGTAGCCTAGAGGATATCCTAAATCCTTGACCTGAAGTCCGTAGCACAGGTAGTAGTGGCAGTCATGGAGGCAGCAGCAGCAGTAGTGGGGTAGTAGCAGTAGTAGTGCCTAGGTGATAGGAGAGTATTGAGGACAGGGTGTGGCTTCAAGGTTGAAAGTTAGGCTGTAGGAAGGCTTTAGACAGCTTTCGCCCCCTTTAACTGTGAATTTAGAGTAGAAACCCCATGCGCCTATACGGGGGTTTCCGAAAATAGGGGACCCTAATATAGTACCCCAAATAGTAGGATCCTTATTATAAGGACCCCAAAATACGGCACCCCTTATTTTCGGAAACTCTCATACGGACGCAGGAATAGTGCTGGTAATTGCTCAGGATTCTTCCTGCGTCTCTGACGAGCTTCAGAACTCTTGGCCGCTAGTGGCCACTTTGAGGAGCCACCCAATCGACAACTGCGGTGAAATCGATTCTGGGCCCCCGAATCCCAATTTAGGATTTAGTTTAGGCTTCAGGGTTTGGGGTTTCCATCCCTAACCCAAACACCTCACGAAACCTTAACCCGAAGAAACTAAAAATCCACCAATGAATTTCCTCAAACACCAAATCCCTATTTCGAAGTTCAGAATCTTGGCGCAAGAACCCGGAGGCCCAGAAATCCTGGGGGTGAAATGAGAGTGCTTACTGAGAAGTCCGAGTCAGCACTTGTCGTGTGCAGTTAGGTTAAGACAAGGTCTGTTTAGGGTTCAGGGTCTAGGTTTTAGGTCTCGGGATTTTAGTTTTTGCAGCCTGAAAGTCAGGCCTATGAGGGATTGCTTTGGGGGTTTCGGGATGGTTTTGCCGCTAAGATGTCCGGATTGCTTAACTGTTGCAGTAGGTCCTTGGTGGCCCAGGGCTTTACAGAGCAAAACACAAGTGCATGTATGATCATGATTGCAGCCACGCGTCACCGTCATCAACATAATCATCGCGATCATCGACATGACTGTCATCATCAGCGTGATCATCAGCATCATCAACGTCATCATTATCACCATCGTCATCATCATCGTTATCATCCTCGGCCTAGTCCTCATCCTCATCTAAACTCAACACATCATATCATACCACCACCATCATAAACTCTATAACTCTACAAGCATCATTATTGTTATCATTGCCACTATCTCCATTACCACCGGCATCACCCTTGTTCCTGAGGGTACAGCTCGCGTAGCCATGCTAAGAATGTGCAGAGCCTCCTAGTACGCACGTAGGAGTAGTATCTTTTTGTTCCACACGAGGGTCCGCAGACCCAACTATATTTGACCCCTAAGCTCCCGGTGGCCTCAACCTCCCTCAGCTACTGACCCTCCTTGCCATCCACGCCACACTCCGGACTTGTAGTGCAACTCTTACGGCTGAAGCAGTCTACTCTCACATGTGGCAGTTCGGGATGTAGACTACCCATTGGCCCTAAAGTAGTTCCTTTTGGGGGTTCATATTCAGAATCCTGTAAGGGAATCCCAAAAAGGAACTACTATGGGGCGTATGGCTAGATGGCAATTATGCAGCTCACAACAACACGACACCCGAAGTAGAGGACTTCCGGGAATGTGTGTGCCCCTTTTGCTCACTCGGTTTCTACATGTATATGCCGCAATTCGCAGCATGTACGCTTCCAGCGCTTGCTTAGGTCGCCGCCTTAAGCGTAGAACTATACCGTTTACTTGGCAACGCTTGAAGCAATCCCACGACATAGTTGAACATTGTCCATTGCCCACCCAAGCAGCGAAGCGGAAAAAGATTCACTCCACTACCTATAGTCTCCATTGTAGTTCCTTTTTTTGGTTTAACCAAATATATATTCAGGATTTCATAAGGTATCCCCCAAAAGGAACTACAATGGAGACTACAGGTAGGGGCTAAAGAACTACTCTGCCAAAGCATGTTCACAGGAGGAGATTAGTTTGTCGGCTGCTGCCTGGCACGGCTAGCCGCAGGACGCCGTGGGGTGTAGTTTCGGGGCCACACTTTAGCGAGCCACTGTGCCTTGATTGAAGACTACTTCAGAATCCACCCTGGGCTGTCCAAACAAGTGCTTCAGAGGAGAGCGGCATAATGAATTGTAAACCCTAAGCCTCTTCTAAGGTTCGGAATGTAACTGACAGGACTCCAATTTCATGCGTCACCTGAGAGGTGTTTGCTTCGTGCATGTTATGTGGGTCGCGGGTTGCCGTGACGAAAGCCAGAGAGAACTCTGCCTACGTCGATCAATGTCGGTGCCTTCAGCGCTCAACCAGTTCTATGGTGTTCGAAAATACCACGGCAAGCCAACCAAAACGGATCTACAACTGAGATGGATTTGGCAAAATGCATAGATGCATACATACATACATGCCTCCCTACGTACGTACATACATACATACGTACATATGTACAGCGATGTGTATATACAAAAATAAAGATACAGATATATAGATCTAGGTAAAAGGATAGATAGACAGATTGGTAGATAGATCGATAGATAGATAGGTGGAGAGAAAGAGATTTAGAGAGAGAGAGAGAGATAGACACATAGATATGTAGGTAGATAGATAGATAGATAGATAGATAGATAGTTAGATAGGTAGATAGACAGATAGGTAGGTAGGTAGATAGCTAGATAAACAGGTAGATAGACAGACTGATAGGTAGATAGGTAGGTAGATAGATAGGTAGAAGGACAAAGATTTAGAGAAAGAGGGAGAGATAGATTTATAGCTAGGTGGGTAGATAGGTAGGTATGTAGGTATGTAGGAAGGTAGGTATGTAGGTAGGTAGATAGATAGATAGATAGGTAGATAGAGAGGTAGAGATGGATAGATAGATAGCGAGATAGAGAGATAGATGGAGAGCTTCAGTTCGAGTGCGTCCACAGCCCACCTTGGGCTTCATGCTCAAAGCTAAACCCTCACCCCTAAGAGCCCTAAAGCTCGAAACCCTCCTCAACCTGCAACCTAAACCCTAAACCCTAAACCTTGAACCCTGAACCCGGAACCCTAAACCCTAAACCCTAAACCTTGAACCCTGAACCCTGAACCCTTAACCCGAAATCCTAAACCTTGAACCCTAAACCCTAAACCCTGAACCTATATGCTCGTTTTGCCCCAAACTCGGCAACCTCGATGTCTTAGGAAGCCCAGCCCTTGGGGGGTTTGGCCTGAAAGGTAAGCCCTGCACCTACACCCTCCGCCCTCCAGATGTTTGGAAACCTTGAACCCTGAACGCAAAACAAGCCAAGCAGAGGGGTCATTACTCGGAAGACGAGCAATGTAGGTCCGGTGCCTCCTACAAGAACACTTTTTGAGAGGGGTACCTTATGTTGAAGCTGTATGCCTATCATGTTCAAGCTTTTATATGGGGTTTCCGAAAATAGAGCAAATATAATACACTAAATAGCCTAAAATAGTAGGATCCTTATTATAAGAACCCCCAAATAAGGTACCCTAATTCCGGAAACTCCCATATCGTTCCGGTCCTGGCTATTTTGAGGTCCTCGATGCGCGATTCGGGTCTTTCTTGCGATAGTCCTGCGGGAAGCGCTGAGCTTTCGGCCTCTTGCTTCGGGTTTAGGGTTGTGGCTCAGGGGTGTGCTGCGAAGGAGCAGGAGTTCAGAAGGGAGGCGTGGGTCCGGAGCAAAACCTGAAAGGTCGGTTTAGGGTTTAGGGTTTAGGGTTTAGGTGTTTAGGGTTTTGGTTAAAGTGGACAGAAATGCCTTGCATAAGGACCTAAACCCTGGTCAAATTTAGGGTTTAGGGGCAGCCCAAGTCTCTCATAGACCCTTTCCCCGAGTCCTCTCTAAACCGCACACCCAAATCTCGACACGAAATACCCCACATCCCCGAATCCTCCCAAATTCCCCAACCCCAACTCTGCAAACCCTCGCACTGCAACACCTGAGTTCTTGTGCTTGAACAATCCTGAAACCTCTCGTAATGTAATTGATCCCTAAACGCCCAACCCCAAACCCTGAACCGTAGACCCCAAACCTAAGCCTGAACCCTTAGATGATTTACGACAGAACCCCCACGAGGTTCTCGCAGCCGAAAAGCGATTGTACAAACACTTGAGGCGCTTATCATAAAACTCCTAAAAGAGCCTTGTATACAGAATCTTTGAAGATTTTCTCCTATCGACTCCAAGAACTCTTCTAGAACCCCTGTAGAACCCTGAACAGAACGGTTTATAAAGGCCCTAAACGCTCGACTTCTGATCGGAATCTCCCGGATGAGTTTCAGCTTCCGCTTCACGTCGCCCACTGCATTGGAAACATCCTCCGCCAAGGAATATTTCTTTACTTCATGAGGACGAAAATAACAAGCTAACAATAAGCATGTTTGATGATAGCTTACACAATAATGGTAACAGCAATAATAAACATATCATTCAGCCTCACCATCACCATCATCACCATCATCACCACATCATCATCAGCACCACCACCAGCATCATCAGCATCATCATCGTCATTATCATCATCATCATCATCATCATCACCGTGACAACTAAAACCGATATTCATAAAACTCAGAATAGTATTAACACGTGATAGTCATGTGAAAAATAAGGAAAAGCCGAAGGGTCCCACATGGTCTCGAACTTACGGTAAGGCTTGCGGTTCGAGGTTTGGGGTTTAGACTTAAGGCTTGGGGTTTGAGGTTTCGAGTTGAGGATGTACGTCTTGGGCTGAGGATTACGCAACAGGCCACATCGCGTATCATGAGTGTAGGTTTACACGGCGGGATGTTCAAGTTCTGCAATGCAACTCACTATGGGCTTCTCCAAGCTGTTAAGATAAACGGTGGTATGGGGGTAATAGGTAAGCGTCCCCTGAACGTGAAAGGACATAAACCAAAACACTGAAGAAGCTAATTCTGCACCTGGAACCCGACACCAACGCAACCCTAAATCCTGAACTCCGAATAAGCTGAAAGGAGAACTCAGAAAATGTTGAACAACCTCCGCCCCATGTCCTACAGGTAAAGTATAGGGAATCCCTGCACTCCCATGTTCCAACTTTCTGATGTGCACTATAAGCCCAACTCAAGATCGACCCCCGGCACTAATCGGTACTGTTTTGTAATTTTTACCTGGGATTCATCAAGGCTGTATAATAATCTCATAAGCGCTTGGGGTTTAGGGCTCAAGGATTTCTACCAAAAGCTACTTCTTTTGGCAGGTTCTTAGTATGAGCCCTAATATGAAATCTATAGGGAGCCTATAGAAAAGCCGGTTCTGGTAGGTTAGGGTAGAGTTTAGGGCTCGATCACCCTTACACCTGATGACAGGGTTTAGGGTTCAGGGTTTAGGGTTTAGGGTTTAGGGGTTTGGGGTTTAGGGTTTGCCTGGACCACGGGATCAACTGCGAGAAACTCCCGAGCTTTGCAGTACCTGGTCAGCATCTGCGGGTTTAGGAGTTTAGGGTTCAAAGTCGGTGTGGGGTCTAGGGGTCAGGGTTTGGGGTTTAAACTTTCCCTACCGTAACGACTTTTTGGGGGCTCCGATTATGAACCCTACATCAAACCACCTCAACCTTCTTGTTTGCAGGCTCGAATTATGAACCCTGCTATAGAGCGAGTGTATCACTAGGGGCCGTACGACAAGTTCAGGGTTAGCATACACGACATCGGTTTAGGGTTTAGGGTTTTAGGGGTTTAGGGGTTTAGGGTTTAGGTTTTAGGGTTTAGGGTTCAGGGTTCAGGGTTGGTTGAGGGGTTTAG
>CAJNDV010002047.1:6434-19199 GCA_905221635.1 Symbiodinium sp. CCMP2456
ACCGCAACCACTGCTACGACTCTTCATGCTACTGCTCCTGCTACTGATGCTACTGCTACTGCTACTGCTACTGCCACTGCTACTACTACTACTACTACTACTACTACTATTACTACTCCTCCTACTACTACTACTACTACTACTACTACTCCTGCTGCTGCTACTACTAATACTACTACTACTACTACTACTACTACTACTACTACTAGTACTGATGCTTCTGCTGCTGCTGCTGCAAATGCTACGATGACGACGACCACTTCTGCTACTCCTGCTGCTGCTGCTGCTGCTGCTGCTGCTGCTGCTGCTGTTGGTACTTCTACTGCTCCTACTGCTCCTGCTGCTGCTGCTGCTGCTGCTGCTGCTGCTACTGGAATTAGCACTGCTGCTAGTGCTAGTGATGCTTTGTACCGGAACTCCTTCTGCTGCTGCTGCTGCTGCTGCTGCTGCTGCTG
Organism: Symbiodinium sp. CCMP2456; assembly: GCA_905221635.1. Lineage (NCBI taxonomy): Eukaryota > Dinophyceae > Suessiales > Symbiodiniaceae > Symbiodinium > Symbiodinium sp. CCMP2456. The sequence goes on from CAJNDV010002047.1 coordinate 6,890, forward strand.
CTGCTGCAACTGGCACTGCTGCTAGTACTGCGGCTGCTTCGTAGTGGAACTGCTTCTGCCTCGGCTTCTTACAGCTGCTGCTGCTCCTCCTCCTCCTCCTCCTCCTCAATGCTGCTGCCATTCTGGAGTTTTCTCTGCATTGCATAGTTTGAGTTATTGTCGTTGTCGCCGTCACAACTTTTGTAGTGATGCGAAGGTGGAGGTCACCTTGTGGACTTTCTCGGGCTGCAATGGCCCAGCTCGACCTCCGATATCACCAAGCACCAGCGTGAAGGCTGGCATTGTCGGCGTAGCCTTGACACACACACACACACACATTGGCTTACCGATCGAGTGTCAGAACAATCAGGGATAGGACCCTGCCCATCAGCATTGGTGCATTCACGGAGCACCGGTTTTGTCGGCCGGACTCCTTGGTGGGCCAGGAAGGGAAGCCGGTGACGAAGACGACGGGCCGTGTGCTCGGACCGACAAGAGTCACAGCCAATTCCGTTGCCCTTGTGTTTTTACATTCCGGGCACCTCCAGCATTCGATAGGGAGCTGCCGCAGACAAGGTGCTGGTTCCGACCGACTTCCCTCGGAGGTGACGGCAGCTCCAGAGTTGCTGAGGGTCTCGCGCGCAAACGGCTGGCATTTTCAGGCGCTTGGGGTTCGAAGAAGGGTTGAAGGAAAAGCCTCTTCAGCTGAAGACATGAACTACAGAGGGTGGTGACGGCCTGCCTCAGCTTCTTACTTCTGTAGCACGAAATCCGTCGTTGGCACATCTTGTTGCGAACCCATGCGGACACGACTTCCACTCAGTAGGTAGGTCGCTCCAACTCCTGGTTCTCCGAGCGACATGAGGCCAAGCATTATCCTGTGCAGTGGCATCTTGTTTGCACTTGGACCTGGCGCTGGCATCTCCGAAGGAGGAGGTGAAGGGCGACAACAGGTTATTTGGCATACCAGCCAGCTTTAGCTTAGGTTTGGTTTCCAGGCTACCCTGGGGACCCTGCTGCAAGCTGCTGGCGCTGGCTCTGTTCACAGCCGTTCTTCCTTCGAGCAAGCTGAGGCATTGAAGTGACAGTATGTAACCCGCGAAGTCGTGATCATCCAACGTGTTCTCGCCGGTTGGGTGTCGGCATGCGCGCACCATCGGGTCATTGTCAGGCGATGGGGCAATGTGGTGGCAATCTCCGTGGGCCCTGTGCAAGGGGTATTTGGAGAACAGAGCCTGGGTTCCTTGGCTTTGCAGTCAGCTGCCATGTGTGATGGTCAGGGTCAGGGCGAGGTTGCAAGTTTGTCGCGTCAGCGAGCTGCGTCAGGACAGCAACACTGGTTCTGCAGATGAGCCGGAGGACCCTCACAGAAACGCCAGAGCCCCTTGCCCGCAAACGTGGCAATCTTTCAAACTGGTCCGCGATGAGCTGTGGCAATATTGGAGAGCATTCGACACGGCATGGCACGGCATTGACTTGGTCTGCCAGCTGTCGCTTTGTTGATGATGCTCGCATAATAAGGTTTCGGCCATTGCAGCTTCGGTGCATCTATGTAGATCGGTGCTGCGCAATTTGTGTCTTGCGACCCATGGCAACTGTTTCAGGGTTGATGAAGTCAGCTCAAGACCCCAGTAGAAACAGCAACGCTGCCACTATGAAGCCACGCAATATCAATTGGGGGTTCGTCAGTTCGTGGGTGGTCGAACACTGGAGTCAGACGACCTTCTCACATGGAGTGAGCTCTCTGCGTGTTGTCTTCGGAAAAGATGGCACGACGCCAGCAAGCCCACGTACACTGGACACATGGGCACCGAGACGACGACACGACGCCGAACTCGACACAAGATAGCAACTACACCGGGACACACCGGGGCACGGAGAGGCCGAGAAATTGGAGTACCGGACCGAAACACACGGAACTCCGGGATGTCCGAACTCCGGCATGCCGCAATCTCCAGAAATCCAGTGAACCCATAAGATAATAGGATACTCCCACCCGGCCGGAGACGCGAGGCTTGACGGTGTTCCGGTCTAGCCTGGGGCTTGAGCCTTCGGCTTAAACTTGAAGCTCCAGGCTTTTTGGCTTGGCTTTGCGTTTTGTGGAGGTTTCCGAAAATAAGGGGTACCTTAATATTGGGGTCCTTATAATAAGGATCCTACTATTTGGGGTACTAGATTAGGGTCCCCTATTTTCGGAAACCCCCGTGTGGTTTTCTGGGATGAGAGGTCAGGGTTGAAGATGCACTTGGCGAGCTACCTGGGGCCTAGGCCACCCTCACCTCAGCTTCGAGCTGCGTGGCTGCACCACGAAAGGGCTTTGGCAGCGAGACTCATTAACACTTGCGCGAGCAATCCAGAAGTAGCAACGGTAAGTAGAAGAAGCAGAATTGTGATCATGAGCCCATGCGCCAACGCAATCAACAGCGTCAGAAGCAAGAGCAAGACTACGACGACCTCATATTATATGCGCAAGTTGACCAGAGCTATGGTTATTGGGACGGCGACAACAACATCGATGACAACTAGGTTTTTCAAGAGCCGCGTGTTTCGATCCGAGGCCACCCACTTGGCATCGTGGGCATCTTTCTGGGACCGGTGCCTTGGATTCATGTGGTACTTTGTGATGCCTATGCTTGCCGGACTCCCCGTTTAAGCCTGCATCTTGTAAAGGATCGTGCTCAGTGTCTAACTTTGGGGCTCGCGTTTTCTTGGAGCCAAGGTCCTACCTTGTCATCCCAGGCTCGCCTGTGACGATGCCGCTCACCTGCACGAGGCCCCGTTTGATGGAAAGTCATGGTCTAGAACCTAGGATGCTGCAAGCAGAAAAGGGGGTTTCTGTATTTGTAGTCGTGTCGGCCGCGTGGCCTGCAGGATTCACCCCGAGGGGCTTATGATGCTCAGTGAGCACCCGAAAGGACAAGGAGCTACGATAGTTTGGTCTCTTGATCGCTCAGTAAAGGCCGCGCGCAGAGATCCGAACTCTCGAGTTGAGCGTTTCCCTTTCCGGCCTTGCTTAGGTTGGGTCGTTTTCAGGGTTTACGACGGTGCGTGTCGTTGCTTGAGCAGTTGAGCACGCCTGGTAAAATCCATGATTCGTCGGCGCCTGAAGCAACGAAGTAGGTTAGCACCTCCCCACATGATCTGGCTAAACTTCCTTTGGGGGAGGCTCGAGCCTGAGTTTCGAAAGGCCGTACAGTACTATACCTCTAAGTCATCAAATAAGCGATGCAGATGCCAGATGTGGTGACCATGAACTCACTAGCTTCGCGTGAAGTTGAAGCATGAATGCATCGAGCAATGTTGAAGAGACTCCGGAGTGATCGGGCTTGACATGGCACCTCTCCCCGAGAACTGGCCTGGGTGATATTGTTGTGCTTCATCCGAGCTTCCTAACGGTCGGGCAGCCTAAAGCCTGGGTCCTTCTTGTATCCTGACCTCCCCAAATCCGAAACCAACAAAACCTTCAGCAAGGTTTCACTGGTATATGAGCCAGTATCTTCTTCGCATCTCGTCTTGGGCTGGCTCCGCTCCTGGTTTGTTCGGCCCGTTCGTGCTGGACGACGAGGTCGGGAGCTCGGGTTCAGGGTTTTGGGTTTGAGGAGTCCTTGCCGGGGACTTGGATGCAAAAAAGAGTGGTGCTTTGTGGCTCTTTCACCTGTGCAGGTTCTCTGGGCAGGTGATATCACCTTAAACTACAATGCAGAGGCCCCTTGGAGTGCAAAGCACATGTCGGACTCAGAGGCATTTCGCTTTGCTTGGCTGCACGGCCGTTCCTGTGTCTCATTGTCCCACCCCCTCAGACTATTGATACTCTTCAGCCCACATTCCACGAGCAGGTCCTGTGCAGCAGCAGAAGGAGACAGCACTAGAACACACTAGAACCAACGAACAACTGCGTAAAGCAGGAAGCAACATCACCCACTGGACATCGTGCATGTGCACCGAATGTGCACAACTAGCATCAACTAGCAGGAGGCACACCACAGAACTTCTTCGGACTGCGAGACATATCGAGACGTTGTAGACATCGTCGACCTGCGAAGGCGATCTACTACAATGCAGCTGCAGCCAATCACATGGAGGCCGACGGACCGTGTTAACATATGTTAACATGACAGTGGTTGCATCCTAAATCCTACAGTCTCTCCCGCAGGCCTTTTTGCCGTACTTTCGAGCTGTTGTGGACTTTGTGCCGGAAGCTTGTCTGCAACTTGATCATGACGACACCGGCTTTGCTGTATCTGCCGGTGCCTTCTTGGACCCAACTCGTGAGGCAGCCCGCCGCATGGCTTCAGAGTTGTATCCGCAGTGCCGGGACTCTTTAGCTTTTCCGGCGACGCGACAGCAATGGGTAGTTCTGCTTTGTTTGGCAAAAAGTCTGCAAGGAAGTTCGAGAAAAGGCAGAGTAGGAAGATAGTCGAGCTTCAAATCGTAATCCACACAAGGCTGCGCCATGATACAAAGGTAATCTTGGCACTCAGCCCCACCAGATTCAGATCAATTAAGCGGATCATTTTGCCACCCTGTGCGTGCTTCATGTGGGACAGCAGCAGCCACGTAGCACAGTGAGCTTCTGAAAAAAGACGAGCCGTGGAATGGCAACTTTGACACACGACGCTGGCTCAGCTCTGCTTTTCGGGTGCCTTTGAGCTACAAGCAGCTCCGCCAGGCTTCTGAATCCAAACGCCGTAGGCTCTCGAGGTGGCACACTTCTTGCACTGAGACTCAAGCAGAGACCAGTGACAATGCACAAATGCCTTGATGAATTGTTTTGGGGTCGATGGAGGGGATGTGCTCAAATAGCACAGAGGTCTCTCCATTTCCTACTTGACGGCTAAGCCGAGCAAGAGCAAGCGAAGCTGAGGCACACATCCTGCCAAATGGAGTGCGCGCAGCGGGCGTTGGTGGAGGAGACCTCGCCCAAAAGCAGATTGGCTCCTGGCCGGCAGTTGGAGCTGCTGGGGTTGATGCCAAGATGTTTCGTTGACCTTCGTTACAATCCTTGCCTTGATTGTGTTTGTGGCAGCAGTAGCACGTCCGGCTTCTTGTTTTCAGGTCTCTTTGCAGCCGTCCCATTCATACTGCTGCCCGGTGGCATTGTGTCCAAGCGTCTGATGTGCCACCTGCCGCAACTGCAGGTATTGGAGATATTCCGGCAGCTTGCAGTTTGCGGAGACCTCCTTTCCATTCCTGGCCGGCGTCGCTCGCTTTTGGGACGCTGCTTTCGCTTTGGGGTTTGTGTGTGTGTGTGCTGGTGCATCTTTTGCCCTATGCCCTGAATCCTGTAGCTTAAACAACACGGAGAGTGCAGGAATGCAATCTCGACTTGGGCCAAGATGGATATCTGCACGACGGAGATGACTGCGCCGAGGAGCTTTCCCAGCTCTGTACGGGCTCTTGGCTTTTTGTGTGGGCTGGTTGCCGCACCTGGTGGCGGAGAGAAGTCTCGAAGCCGATGCCAGAGTACTCCAAGTTGCTCGCAGGAGATCTGCCTCCCCGATGGCGATCTGCAGCCAGATCCAACTGCTACCCGGCCTTGACCGGCCATGTGTTACCAGGAGCTAGCAGAGCAATGGCCTCATGCGCCCTCATGAACAGACCCTTGAAATCAGGGTCGCGGGCTGTTCACCAGGTGGTCCTATCGCTCTTGCCCAGCTTCTTCACGATGGTGGCGGAGGTGGCCTTGGGGTTCCTACCCAATAATCATGTTTGGAAATTCGCCTCCTCTACACTCGCTACAAGACGCAAGTTGCAAGTGCAGCTTGCCACGCCGAGCCACCTAAATGTCGAGTCGAGTCGAGTCATCATGGCCCTCCTGCACAGTTGGCGCTTTCAATCAGATTTTTGCCTGGTGCTGCCAATTTGGGTTCAGGCTTTGCCAGCATCCTTGGCCTGCCCCATGTATACATTCTGTATCTTTGCACCCAAGCATGATTGGGTTGTGAGGAGGTTTCGTTGGCAACAGGTTCAGCGTGGCATTTCGTTTAAGTTGACGCATGGAAGAGTGGTCCGTGGACTTTATCAACCTGCGCTGCCGGCAACTCTTTCACGGGAAAGTGGAGTGCAGCCCGGCCCAAGTGTTTTTTCCTCGACATCTTCCACCCAGCCCTGACAACCCATGCACAGCCAAGGCGAGCTATCAGAGAGAATCCGGGACTGAATGGCTTAGGTTGATGAGAGCATGAGCTCTGGCGTGAACTTCCGAGGCAAGGGACGCATCTTGAGGGCCACGTGCTCCTTCAAGAGAGGAGACCTGCTTTTCGAGGAGAGCCGGAGAGCTGAGAAGCTTTGAGAGTGACCCTCATGGCCTCGTGGCCTCGTGGCGGTCGAGCCAGGAACCTCCGCTACATATTGTGCAGGTGGATGAGGGCAACGAGGCTTTCCAGTTGGTGAAGCGGATCTGTGAGAAGCGCGATGCTCCATTGCTTGGTTTGGTTGTTTTGTCCTGTTCAACACACCCCGCAACCCACAGGAGATCATTTCTTGAAGACTCCGTCTGAGGACGTGGCCTACAACCCGCTGTGGTACTGGGCAGCCTTTTGTTCGCTGACAGCAGACGATCTAAGAACACCTCCAAAGGCGGGGTGTCTGAAACCAGTGTCGAAGCACGGCTAAGTTCATGGCGATGATGTCGTTCCTCCTCCAGCAGCCGCAGAAACCCGCGCATTAGTGAAGCCCAGGAGAGACCAACAAAAGCAACTGCTGTGCCTTTATCATGAGCCTGTCTCTGAAGCCAGACGCTGCGTGGCAATATCGGTAGTCTCTTGAGGCTCGCGCCACAGTATCGGAGAGTGAGGCGCCGCCGTGGAGAGCATGGTCACAGAGTTGGGATTGGCGGTGTCCCCGGTGAAGGTGGAGGAGCTCCTGCGGTTGCCAGGATGTTTTCAGACAGCTGTGAAGTTTCGACCCTGGGTCTTGCAGCTTGTTCCCGATGGCATCCCAGGCTTTGGATTTTGAATTGCTTTGAACCTTGACTTCAATCTCAGCTCATGCCACCGCGGCTTTTCACCAGAACGATTTCAGGATTCGTGTATATAAGTACATATATATATATATATGTTGATTGTGGTTCTCCGCTGCGGTTCTTGACTGTCTGGTCTGGCCCATCTAAACTTTGACGGGGCCCTGTCAACCCTGATACTTGAAAGACGCTGGGAGCGTATCAGATCCTCCTTCTGTCTACCCCTTCTTTCGTCTCATCCGGCTTGCCGCCTCTGTGTGGCGAGACCAGCTCTGTGCCCTTGCTGCTGGCACACCAGAGGGTAATCGTGTTCTCCTAGAAGATGCCAGCTGGGTCTGTTGTGTTGCTGACTTTGCCAGTTGGCGTGTACCGGAGCCGCAAGGCAAACAACCCCATCATGACATTTCCCACACGGGATTGCGTCACCTGGGATGTTCGACGTCCGCTCGGTATTTGTGCCGGCCCCTATGGCCGTGGACTGCTGACCACGTCCCAGTGTTGCGTGCTTTCTGGACCGCGTGCCTCTCTGACCGCTCCCACGCTGACCGAGTCACCGCAAGAGTGTGGATTTTGCCCTTGTCTGTCCGGCCTTCCCGCTTCAAGCTTGCCTGCTCGTACCGGACTTGCCTGCTCGTTCCGTTGCCAAACGGCGAAGACATCCTGCTTCTGTTGAAGCCTCTAAGAGTCCGTGTCCCTCGATCTTCGTATGCTGTGATTGGCGCTGAGGACTCTCCTCCCAACTTGCACCTTAATTGGTCTGGCAAGCCAGGGGCTGCGTCCAACCCACCCCGTGCGTGAAACAGTCAAATCAGTGAACATATTGGATTGCATATGTACTATATACTATACTTTATTATCTTATATCATGTTATATTGTATCACAGTAAATTAAATTATGTATATATATATATATACTAAGATGCCAAGGAGCATTCTGAGACCCCCGAGGGCTACTCCGCCTACTTTGTCTCTTCCTTCATGCGGCCGAGCTGAAGAACAGTATCCAGGTTTTAGGGCTTAGGGTTTAGGGTGTGTTAGAGTGTGCGCGCGTTGGGTGCGCCTTTTACTGTAGGAATGTGGGCATGCCCACCTATCGCGCGCCTGCATCAGCATATAGTCCCGCAGGCCTGTGCCGGCCGCTCGACGAGAAGCAAGGGTTTCCAACCAACAACCCGCTCCTCACACCCTGTAAGGGTTGCTCCAAGTTTGAACACTTATCCTGGCAAAAAGCCCTGAACCGGCTCTGAAGCCCGTCAAAAGTCCATTTCGGTCGTTTTTCTTGGAAATGTCCGCCTTCTTTACTGCCGGCAGAGGTCAGTAGCGAGGCGGCGTCACTACAGTCCTGGTATACCGGGAGGCTTTACCTTCCCCCACCGTTCTGAGGAGACGCTCGGCCCGGAGCCTCGGTGGGAGCCTCGAGCGCCCATGCAAATGGTCAGCGACACTCTGGGCATTTTAGGGATGTTTAGGGCCTCGGGCTTAGGGCTAAGCCGCAATATAACGAGATAGTATCCCAAACAACAAGAACATGAAGAATGGGCGTGTTAATAGCAGGAATAACCTAATTTTGCTTCACGAAAGCCCACTATTCAAGTTGATGATGTTTAACGCTGGCCAATGAAATTACTAGCCGCGTCTTACGAAACGAGGACGCGGCGTCCTCGGGCCAAGGTCACATTCTTGCAAGCCAAATGCCATTTGGCACGAGGGCGCTGATGCGCTTCATGTAACTTGGCTCGCTTGTTCGCGTGCTTTCGGTTGTCCTTCTTTCGCTGTCGGCAGGCATGAGTTCAGTAGGAAGCCAATGCCAACTTGAGCGATCAGATTCAAGGTAGTTCGAGCCCGCATGGACATTTCCGAAGGTGACGAGGTTTGCATCTCGTATCTTTCGGAGGAGCAGTGCAGAGAACTTGCGGTGTACTGCGCCTTTGTGTTCGGGTACTCGCAGATTTTTCTTTCGCGTCAGGACGCACTGATGTTCAGTGCATCTCACCGGAAGAGAGCTCTCAAGAAAACGAAGCTTTTTCAGTGCACTTGTGAGCGCTGCCTGGAACTCAGGTTTTCAAAGCATGCTCAACCCGTTGAATTTCTTACTACGTCGTACCAATTCAGCGGTTGCTGTTTAGGTGATGAGCGAGCTGCCTCGGGTACAGAGCCGGTTGACCTGTGCCGTGGATTCCGCTGCCCGCATTGCATCACAGCGGCAAGCAGAACAACGACTGAACTTCTTATGCTGCCTGGAGCTCGAGAGCACGAATCTCCGGGTGCAAGGTGGGAGCCATATTTTCCCGCCGCTGAACGGGGCCGTCCGGGCAGAGGTTGGCCACTTCAGCCACCGTTTAGAGCCTTTTTTCTCCCACTTCCACTTGCTGTAAGCAGTTGAGCTTTGCTACCTCTACAGTCCCTGGAGCTGCGAGGGGACGGGCGCCAGGACCTTGCTGGGATGTGCTGCCCTACATGCACCCGGGCCGTCGGAGAGCATGCGGCTGGCTTGCTGGAGTCTCGAATTCACTGGATCCACACATCATGTCTCCGCGACTGCATATCTGCGGCCTTCATGGTCCATTGCTATTTGGGTGCACGTTGTCTTAGGAGACGGAGAAACAACTGCGACTGCGGTTGCAGCTGCTGGACCAGGTGCTCGCTAACTCAGTCGAGAGTTTGCCTGGGGCCTGCCCAGCGCAGGCTTGTGGCACCAAGCCGGTGGAAGAGCTCATCACGGAAGCGGATGCAAGGCCGGGCAGTGGCAAGTTCTCTTATACAGCTACCGCACGGCTGAAGATGCTGGCAAGGCAGCTGGAAGAAGTAGCCGGGGACCAGGCGAGGACCCGAGGATAAGCGAGAGAGGCATAAGGTCAGGGACTGCAGCGAGGCTTGCATGTGAAACGAGGCCTCTGCAGCCCTGGGGCCGCAGCATTGGCTCTGCGAGCGCCTGGGCACCTACATGGTTCCCTGGTACGACTCGCAAGGCCAGATGGATGAGGCACTAAAGTGGATGGAGCGCCGCCTTCGCAGCTTGGCGTGAGCGGAGGCCTTCCTGGAGATAGAAATCCCAAGCCGAAGCTCCTTCTAAGAGCTCAGGTTGTCAGCGACACATGTTTCCGTGGCCGCAGCTTGCTTGATGCAGTCATGTCAACACTGGGGCTGGGCAGAGTGTCGTGTTTACATGCAGTTCTCGGATGCCCAAGGAATGCGACCCGTGCCTGGACAATGCAGAAGTGCTCTCGACTGCTGATCCGCAGATCCAAGTCGATGTGTGCCTGAACCTGAGCATTTGCCAGAAGGGTGCTGCAGCGATGCTGTGATTCCCGTTCCCAGCCAGCCCCAACGTGTGCAAGCCAAAATGCCCGCGAGAGGACCGGCAGCATCCTGGCAAAAGGCGTCTCAGTTGCTGAGCCAGTCAAGTTGTAACCCTTTTACCTCTTATGGTTGCAAGCAAAATCCGCATCATAAAGAAAGCCTCCCAGGGATGACTCGATGCAGCGCCGCCTGCTGGCCCGGGCGGCCTTCCTTCAAGAGGAAGCCGTGCAGAATCTGCGGGTGCTCTTCGGGGAGTCACACAGGCCGGTGGAATGGGGTCTCTTGAGGTGGCCAGTTTCCAGAGCAACGTCTCCAAGCATTGCCAGGTACACCGTGCGAGCTCGCAAAAAACTCAGGCGTGTCTCTGGTCTTCTGGATCGCGGAAGATTGCGACTACGAAGTGGGTCGAATGTTTCCAGACCATCTTCTGCCTAAGCAATTTCAGCAACTTCGGCCTGTGGGCAAAAGCAAGTGCAACTAACTCTGCCTCACATCGAGCACGCAGTGAGCTCGGATGACACAGACGCGCAAGAAGAGCCCGAAAAAGCCGTTCGACTCCTTCTGGACTATCTCGATTTGGACCGAGCAAGACTCGAGACACCTTCGCCTGTGCCCCACTACAACTTCTTAGGAACGCATCTCTTCGCAAGCCAATCCAAGCCATGAGACGGACGAGCACCTCGATTTCGAAGAAGGGAGTGATGAGGTCTGACCTTACATTTCGAGCCGACCAGCTGTGTTCACCTTAGCGAGACCCTGTGGCAAAATGGCATGTGGATACTCCCACATCACTTGCACGCGTCGACGCCAGCGCAAAAAAGACTAAGCAGGGAGGGTTTGTACTCGTGATTGTGGTTTCGGGATTTTGAGGTTCGCTATGGTTCACAGGGGTTCCGGGCCTTTTGAAAAAAGAGTTCTGTGCTGATTGCTTTCTTGTGATGGAGTTGCTCCTAGAGCTGTCTTGCAACGCCCTGGTTTCGTCAGAGGCCTAGACTGTAAGCAAGGTTGATCTTCTTGAAGGAGGGTTTCATGATGTTTCAAGGTTTGAGGGCCCACAAAGGAAGATGAAGTTCAACCGTGTAGGTGGCCGAGATCTTGAATGCCGAGTCACAAGAGACCCGACAGCGCTGGCGGAACATAGCCGGACGGATCGCGCCCTATCCGACTGAGGCGGGGTTTGCTGATGCAGAAGTGGCCACTAAAGGACCTGGGTCGGAAGACAGCATAAGGATCCAATTAATTATTCATATAGCGATGCGACGACGCTGAACGACAAGGTTTCGCAAGCTTCAAAGGGTGGTCGAATACATCATTGAAAGGGTAGCAGACGCAGAATTTGAGAATTCAAGCGGAATGGCGATGCAACGAGACAACAATCCGTCGCACCACCTCGGTCGGTTCAGCCCGAATGGAGCCCCCCTGCTGTAGAAAATCGACCTCGGCGTCATGAGAATCGCAAGAAGATGTCAGTGGTTGACAGGGAGAGACAGATAGAAGGAGGAGCACGCCCACCGAAGAAGGGACTAGACAACTCGAGCAAGAGAGTTTGACAAAAGGAAAGTTTCAAAAAGAGGAGAGGTTGGAAAAGAGCAGTCGAAAGGGATCAAGAGACCTGAGAAGCAGGAACGCAGAGCTTCGAAGAGAACTAGACTTGACAGGGCGGAGAGTTTGAGAAATATGAGCAACTCAATCGCAAGAGGTTTGAAAATGTGGGACGCAAGAGCCAGATCGAAATGGGCTTGCTGCAAAGAGGAGTAGGCCGGTCAAACAGGACGAGAGAATTCATCAGGAGGGCAAGCTGCTTGACAGGGATGAGAGGTTTTGCAAAAACGGATGTTTGAAATAGAGTTGCAAGCCAATCGAGAGGGACTGGTCAATGTGAGAGACTAGAGAGCTTGATGCACAGCCGTCATTGAGAGAGACACAGAGAGAGAGAGAGAGAGAGAGTAGCCATTTTGGCTCAAGCCGCGAGTGCTAAAGGACGTGGGGGCCTCTCTGCCCTTCGCCACTTTTCTCCACTTTCTTCGGGGCCCCCCGTTCCTCCAACCCGGGCGCCTCTCCTCTTTCCAC
>CAJNDV010002047.1:35824-57212 GCA_905221635.1 Symbiodinium sp. CCMP2456
GTCGTCGTCGTCGTCGTCGCTGTAGTCGTAGCTGTAGGGGAGCAACAGCTCCAGGTAGCAGGAGAGGTAGGGTAGCAGTAGCCATACAAGGATGAGGAGCAGGAAAGTAGTCGTCGTCGTCGTTCGTAGTTGTAGTCGTCGTGGTAGTAGTATCGTATCCGGAATCGGAGGAGCAGGAGAAGGGGAGGAGTAGTGGCAACGCTCCAGCAACAAGCCTTGGGGACAACTGCAATGCGGTAGAACTAGGGGTAGCAGCGGGTCAACAAGCAAAAGAGGCAGGAACTTGAGCGGTGAGGGTTGTGATGCCAGACGAACGTCCTCCTTACCTGTATCAGGTTGAAGGGATGGAATACTGCTGCAACGCTGCACATTGTTGCTTGCGTGAGGCTAACCGAGGCTAACCAGCAACAGCAGAAGAAGCAGAAGCAATACCTTCACACGTCAACTGCGCAGCATCAGAATCGTTACGTGGGCACTGCAAGGTTGTAAAGCAGCGGAGATGCGGTTAGAGGTTATAGCATAAACATGCATTGACATGGCAATCTCCTCACAATTGCCAGTGGTATTGGACATGTCGCATTCGCAATGCCGCTTACGCGTCATCATTTGTCCATACTGGACGCCTGTCGCTGGTGCTACCTCTCCGAATGTTCTTGTTTTTTCACCACCTTGTTTCACATGTTTTCGCTTGTGCCTTCTTGTTCTGATGGGCCCCTGCACATAGCACACATAGCCTATGTAACTATCGCACAGTGTTTGTTTCTCGCCGCCTCCACTCTCAGTTCGATTCTTCACAAGATCGCAACATTTCAAGCGCAGTCCAAATCCGGACTTGCAGCCAGGTTGCGGAAAGTGCGATTACTGCGCACGTCAAGTTTTGGAACAATTGCGTGGAGTGCCACTCGCCTGCAGAGACGACATTCCGCTCTGCCGAAGCCGTGATGCCTTGTTGTTTCAGGTGGGCCTTACGCTGGCCTCATGGCGCTTCAGCTCATCCTTGGGGGCATGAACTTCCTTCTCTTCGTGGCCACCGGCGTCCGGCGCCCACGGCTCCCACGGCTACGGCTACTTCACAGCGTCGCTTGGACCTGGCTCAGGTCACGGTCATCATCATCATGTCGGTGATCCTTTGGGACCTTGGCCAGGTCTGCCGAAAGCTCCGCTTCTTGGGCTGTCCTGAGTCTGCCTGGCGTCGCCGCAGGCTGTGCGCGTCACCAACGATTTCACTTCGACGCACCCTCGAACTAGGCTACTCGCAGTTCGATGGGTTGCCATAAGTTCACCCCTTCGTCGCATGCGTTGAGACAGGCGTGCTGGTCAACAGCTGCGGCGGGCACGGGCCGTGGTTCGATGGCAGCTCTTCGGTGTCATACTGCATCTGGTGGCAAGTTCCGAGCCTGAACAGTGGGGTGCAGTGCGTTCGGGTGGTCTCCGTCCCGAAAGTGCATGCGGTCGCAGGGCTCCCAGGTTGAAATTCAAGTCTGCCAGGCTCAGGAAGAGCATTTCAGCCGGAGGGTGATTTGCCACATGCTCAAGACCCGGATTCTTTCATGGATTTCTGCGCTTCATTCGCAGGCTCCGCCCTGCTCCCCGTCGCTTTGGAGAAGCTCTTGGACGGTCGGGGCTACCGAAGTGAGCCGGACTTGGCCATCAGCTGTTCCTTCCAGGCTCTCCGAAGAGTGAGGTGAAAAGCAACAACCAGCATGATCACAATAACGCTGCATTTGACTGTAAATACCACTCGTTCGTACGATGCCACGCTGTACTCGGACAAGACAGATCGACACCAATACCAGCACATACTGGTACCAGGTTACCGGCACCAACGGAGAAGACTCGCACTAGGACGCGATAGTCTGCTCTGCACTTTTCTGCTCTGTGATCTACTGGGCTCGACTATTGACACAGCGCAGAATGACTGAACAAGATCGAAGAAGTGACGATCCTCGAAGTCCTCCTCCCTCCTCCTCCTCCTCCTCCTCGAAGTAGTCTGTGTCGCCGGAGTCCCCGTCGTCGTCCGTCGAGGCAGAGTAGCAGCAATAGCAGCAACAGAAACGATCGCAGGGGTAGTAAATGGTAGTAACAACCAGAGTCAAAACAACGTTAACAAACACGTGAAGCGGGTAACTGCAATGCGGATGGCATAGGGTAGGGTAAACAGCAGCAGTGGCAGTAACAACTAAAGCAACTAGAATTTGACAATTACTGCCAACTTAGTGTTGTTCCCCCTGAGCTTCAGTGTAAGAGATCGCACCGGCAACGCCGGAAAGGCCTTGGAATTGCTTACTTGCGTGTCTGCGGCCCTCATCCTGTCCGGTGGCTACCGACGACCCATTCGGCACCGTTCACGCGCAGATCAGCCGCTTTGGCACGGATATCGAAAGCGGGGCTTGGGCTGCGGAACAACTTAAGGGGGCTGATGGAATCTCCAAGAGCCCTGAGGCCGTGCAGCTGGCAGTTTGCCACCGCAGACTCGGCCGACTCCACGTCAATGTGCCCAGGCTTCGGAAATGAGCTGAGGCTTTTTTCAGCTCCAGCAGGCAGCACTCAAGACTCTCGTAAGGTCCTTTTAGCGATGTCACTAAAGTCTTCGCCTAGCGTACCCAAGGCGCCGTGAGAAGTCCGACAGCCGCCGCTTTGTGGCACGGAGACTCAGGTTGTGAAGCATAGGTCCCGAAAGCCAGCTCTTCCGAGAAAATTGTTAAAGACATGGCAACTGACAACGGGGGGGGGGAAGGGGTCACCACCTTTCTGACTTTTCAGACAGTAGGCCCCTCCGCCTTGAGCTACCCTCCTAACTCATATGTGTAGAGAAGAGATGAGGAAGGCGAGTAGGAGCGGATTCTCGAACACGCTCCTCCCCGACGCAACGGTCCAAAAACTCAACGAGTTTCTCCGCCTCTCTCCTCCCGTCTGGCTTGTCTGGCTACTTCTCAAGTTCAGGAGGCCATAAAAGTCAAGTCTATGTACTGGCAAGGGACCGACCGCACACAAACCAGGGCAGGGTTTAGAAGCCTTGTTGAGGCCTGTCCTGGACGTGCCCCGTAGGAGAGCTCAGCTTCGAGCGCTCGTCGACAGCCTGGAACATGAAGGTGGCTGAGATCGCGGGGCGTGGTATCACAGTGAAAGAGTTACTGGGATTCTACAGCTTCTGGGCGGCAAAACTGAGATGGCCGGAAGTGTGCCGCTGATGATGTCAAGCTACCCCATGCAATATCCGAAGGCACTCCTGAGCTCAGGAACTTTGCGGGATGTGATGCCACACTACAAAGCAAGCGTGCATACCACCGGTGATGCGCTTCAGACGGCATTCTGAGAAATGAATTTGCTGCGTGCAGTCGTTGTTCAACCTAGGTAGTGCGCCACGCCATTATTCCCATGACGAAAGAGTCTCGCAGCTCGTATGTGCAGGCCGTCTCCACTTGAAGAATCGTGCCCCAGATCCCTTGTCTGCCTTTTTGTTCAGGCTTTTGAGGGTGCTGGAAGAAGTGGTCGGCCCCAAAAGATGGTGACGCGGGGGCCGCAGGGAGACGGCATCAAGGCTTGTTAAAAAATCTGGTTGCTCCATGTCGTGGGCCCATTCTCTCTATTCACCGGCTCGGGCGGTCTGTAGGCTCAGGGTCAATCATCACCCCGCAAAACCACCCACCAGACCCAGAAGCAGCCAGCAAACAGCGTTGGAAAGCACTGGAATCTCGTCACTCGTCAGGGCCGCCCTAAGAAGCAATGGAGGGTCGCCCGCCACGCGAGCGCCGGCGGGTTGGGGCGCTGCTGAACGCGCGACTCGGCGACTGACTGACCCAGAAAGTCCAAAAGGGCCCCTTCAGAACTGAACTACGAGGGCGTTGAGATAAATGCCTTAAATTATGCCGGGGTTATAAGGTATGTTGCTGTAATCAAGCGGTATGGGGCTCTCTGCTGGCAGGTATTACCACATTGAGGGTACGGAGAAGAAGGATCCGGCTGTGGCCGTTCCCGGCGGCAGTGATCTGGACAAGGTTGGCTTTGATGCAAAGCGCAGCTTGGACATGCACCTTTCGTTTGTTTTGCCCGTGCCTAACCCATGGCCCCATGGCTTGCTCTTTGACGAACAGATGTGCTGAGGCTACTTTGACGGTCTGGTTTCTTCCGGACAGCTGCCCGAGCTCGTCAAGCGCGCCAACGAGCTGGACGCTGAGATCAAGGACAGGTGGCGGTCTAAGGCTAAGGGTTTACATGATTTTCACTCGTCTGCAAGTAAAAAGATGTGGTCTTCAGAGACCCTTTCTGGGAAGCACTGGCAAGCAGCCGCATGTCATGGCATTCAATAGCATGCTCCCTTAACAGGATCTGGATGGCGATATGCAGATGCTAGTTTACGAGCACCCTGGCATCTTTTCGGGGCTCCTTGCAGCCGTAGCTCTCCGGGCTTCCTGCAAGGAACTACAGCAAGTTCATCCGAGCAACAGAAACTTGGCTAGTTGCAAAGCCATTCACTGATGTGAGTTTTTTTGTTTTGGAGGTTGCCAGCTTGCCACCACCTCGCAGGGAGCCTGTCAGCTGAGGATGTAATCAAGCAGATGAAGTTCACGATAGAAGGGCTGGACCCCGACTTGAAAGTGCTTGAAGGCAATGTCTCCAGGACAGTGCTACAATTCTACAGCGGTGCTGGGAGCATTGCCCTCTGCATCTCCTTCCTCGACGCAGGATAACAGAACACCAGAAGAAGGTTGAAGATGGGACATCAGGCAGAGCTGGCCGGATCGAGGACCTGCTGAAGCAGCCCCTTCCTTATATACCTCCGACCATATGTCGGCAACGAGTACTAAGTCACTAAGTGAGACAGTGGCGGAAGAACTCAACAAGTGCAGCGAGAAAGATTCCAAGACCCGCTCAGGCAGCGCGTGTGCCGCAAGTTGCAGGCCTTCTCAGTCCAGTTGCGATGTGGACTGGATATGGGGCATGATGATGACGACTAATGCCTGCACTAAATCTCACCTGTCCTGGTTCAGCCCTGAGGTGCTCTTTGAGCTTCCTGCAACACTCCAGAAGTGCCTCGATCGAAAGGCCTATGGAGAAGCAGTGGAGGCATATTGCTGCCAATCTGCAAGGAGCAATCTTTGGAAGTCCGGTTGGCATGTCATCACCCCTTTCGAGTGAGTGCCTCTATCTCTCCATGACCTGCATCTTAGGCTGCTGTTCAGGCTTCCTTCGTCAATACAGGTGCCGTGGGAAGCCGTTTGTAGGTGCGGCCCGGAGGGTGCTTCTGAGTAGGCATGTGCCTGTGACAGGCACATGCCCACCTTTCAGAAGGTCCTGGAGGAGGCCATAAGGGGTGCCCTGAAGATGTGTCTCATCAAACAGGTGCCTTCATGAAGCTCCGTATACAGAGCAAGACTGGGTTCGAATTGACACTGGAGACGGCAAAAGTGGAAGTGCAGACCCTTGCCTCCCAGTTCTTCTCCAATGACAGGTGGAACTTCAGATGGGTCGCATCCGCGTGGCCCTAGAAGACCGCTTGCGCTCTCCAGAGCTCTCTGTTGAAGAAGCCGTCAACAGCCCCCTGGCTCTAAGAGGGTCCCGACACTATGGAGTGCCTTCTTCTCGAGAGTAGCTGTACCGGTGGTGTATGTCATGTTAGGGCCTGACTGAGATATCCTTGAACAGTCCTTGGGCCGCGACAGGTCACGTTTTCATCCTGTTTTTCCTTCATAAACACTGTACCAGACAACCATTGGCAGCAACGAACTTCAAGATTGCTGTCTTCCCAGAGCAGAGGGCCTGAAAGTGATGCTATTTCGGGCTGCGCCAGTCACATCACGAACCCTGACCTAAAACACACCTGGTTGTGATGCGATGCCAGTGTGCAGATAAGTCCACCCGTAAGGTCCGAAGCTTTAAGCGTTAACTAGGCCTTGAACTCCAAGAGTCAGACAACTAGAGCCTTGTCTCAAGGCTCTGTGACGCTGTTGGATCTTGGGGAGGACCAGGTGAAAGTTTCCAGCGAATATCTCACTGGAAGGACCCTGCACGGTTTCGGGTTTAGGGTTTAGATGCGAGAGTAGATGCAAGGGAGAGATCCTCCAGGACGGGTGCTCTTCGAAGCCGCCTGGCGGCTTGTTTCGATCCCCTTGAAGATGCCCCAGGCTGGTGGCAATACGACGAAGCTCTGGGGATCTCCGATCTTCTTCTTGCCTGAAGGACCTGAACCCGGAGATGAAGAGCTCTCCAAGGATCAGGCTCGCGAATGAGTTGGAGATTATAGTTCCGGTGTGGGAGTCTGCACTTTTTGGGCATTCTTGGCTACTGGTTTAGGACTCCTTTAGCTCTACGTCTCGCTGTGAGGAAGAGCTCCGACGACCTGAAAGCTTGGCCTTGCACGGTGCGTGCAGGCGAGCTACAGAGGCCTTCCTGCCTCATCTACTGACTGGTAGGCTACTGACTGGTAGTATTCGTGCTGCTGTTGCTACTTGTCTATTGCCAGTGGTTCCTGCAACGACAGACCTACGTTCCGATGCTTTGCGATGCTGTCGAGGGCCGCAGGCTCAGGTGATAGTAAGTGTTCTTGGAGGTTCATGGGTAGTTATAAGTGGGGTTATAAGTAGGGTAACTATAGTTATAACCCATATTAGGGGACTTTTCACCCCACTTATAACTACCCATGAACCTCCAAGTTCTCAGTGGTGCACATTCACCTTTTCACAGCGGGACCAGCTGCATCGCCCCAGGTTTTCAGAAGTTGCTTGAGGTTCGTTGCTCGTCCTGCAAGCAGAGCTTCATTCTCGCAGATGTCGCAAGCCCAAGCCTCCGCAAGTTGTTTGTAAGGCTCCGGGTCTGGATCTGCAGTTGACGAGAACGTGCTTCCAGACTTCGTGAGTGCCAGAATTGAGGATCTGTGCGTGGGGAGCTCAATGCTGCAGTAGCGTATCGTCGCAAACCGGCGAGTTCGGGTTCCGATTCAATGCATGACCGACAGATACAAGGACCGTATCACGCAGCTGGTGGACAAAAAATGTCCACCTACGCGGGTGCTCGTTTCCTGCATCCATTCTGTCCGAGATTCCTTGAGGCAACCTCAACTTTCCGCGGAGTGTTTGGCCGCTGCAAACTGTTCGCGTACAGATGCCTTTGGAATCGAAGGCGGCTACATTCGCTCCTGCCAGCTTTGCTTACACGGCTCTTCCGAGCTTTCCTTGGACGGACGGCGTGGCGCTGAGCATTCGCTGCAGGGGATATCATGGGATGATGTAGTGGTCTGGCTGGAAAGCACACAGTGACTACTGCAGGCCATGGATGCCATGAAGGCACTATTTGCAACAGCCTGCTCAGCGATGCTGACAGAGATGTGTAAGCTGTACGGGCCCCAGACAATCATGTGACGCACTATGGGGTGGATTTTCTGGTGAGCTGCTACAAGGTTTTGCATAGTGCATGCTCAACCAATCCAGGCACCAGGAATGCAAGAAGCTGGGCGAGTCCAGCAGTTCGGGCTTGGACGACGTGTTGGAAGAGATCGCGAAGACCGAGCAGTCCGTAATCATGCTGCTCTGCGAATTTGGTTGTCTGGAAGTGCTATTATGCTTTGGAAAAGACTGTGGCCTGAGCTGGAGCAGCTAGGCATGGGTTCACGGCCTTGACGGAGTGCCAACCACTTCAGAGCCTCCTTGGCCCCGACAAGGATCGGCGGGCATTCTGTGAGCTTTGCATTTATGGGTGCTTGCACTGAGCTCTTGACAGTGCTGGGCTTTCCTTCATGAGGTGGCTGGCCAGCAACTCATCAGGGGACTCCACTCGCAGCTCCTTGTACGCAAACATGGCCTGGTTTAGATTGACTGGATTTCTCTGACTTTGCCATGCTTAGCTCCGGAGGCTTACGACGTTCTTTACGACCTTCACGGAAGTCTGCCGCACATACGTGGCTTGGCCTGCCTAAGTCTTGCCATGCAGGCCACGTGTCAACACAAGAGATGGTTCCGGTGTTCCCCTTTGTCTGAAATTCGGAGCTCTCCTACACAGCTGTGCCAGAGTTCTGAACTCACCCGGTCCGGGCTATGGTCTAGGAGCCATCAATTGGTGCCGCAGCTTTTGAAGTGAAGGCAGCTCAAGAGAACTCAATCGCCTTTCTCTCGCACTCGTCCACATGGCGTCTCAGGGAGCCACCTTGCAAAACTACAACAACGAGCTCGTGAAGTCTATCGAAGATCTCCGTGAGAAACGCGAGGAGCTGAACCGCCAGATCCTCAAGGAGGAAGAAGACAAGGCGAAGATCCAGAAAGAGCTGTCCATCCTCACGGATCGGCTGCAGAAGGTGAATGAGAGCTTGGTTCGCAAGACCCAGGCCCGCAACGAGTATGACAAGACGATCCAGGAGACGGAAGCCGCTTACATGAAGATCCTCGAGTCCTCTCAGACCCTGCTTCACGCCTCGAGCCCAGTCGCCGGCGTATAGTTCTCTTGAAGCTGTGTTGGGAGCAGATTGTTGCGGCGAAATTGCAAGAGTGGGTTTAGTCCCGAAACCCTAACAGGAAAGGGGTACGCCCAGCGGCTTTACACTTGTCACGGTTTTTGCATCGCTGCGGTCATCGTGTCCCTCAAACTGAGGTCCTCAAGCGCGAGACGGTGAACCTGACCAAGACGAAGGGAGGAGGAGGCGAGCAGTAGGTTGGAGTTGGCATTTCAATGGAGTGAGCCATGATGGCCATACGAAGCTTACCATTTCGGTTAGCACAATTAGTGTGCACCGGCACACTGCGTATTTGCCTGGTGCTGTCCCTGCACATGTTGGCTGCACGAAGCTCCATCTTTGCAGCTGGATTATCCGTTTATCCATATCACCACATCATGGAAGATGCGTGCTGCGGGTCGGTCACCGGGCGCGGGGCAGAGCATAAGATATGCACTGCCCATGTAACCGCTTGGACAATGTTTGAGCACTGTGGCTTGCAGGGAAAATTGGAGAGCTCTCCTGCCTTGCAGACTCAACTGACATGCACCGGGTACATCGCAGCTTGTGAGGTGGGGAGCGACGTCGGCGAAGCTCTGCTGCCGTTGCCAATGGCTAAAGAGATGAAGCAGGTGGCTGTGCCTGGGACCATTAAAGCTGTGGCAACTCGAGCTCGGTCCGCCAGCTCCCAAGAGTTAGGCAAAGAGTATCGGATCATATCAAATACGATGTGGCACTGAGATGGCGAATAAGTATTGCCAACATCGCCATAAAAGCATCCCAGATATGGCCCTAAGAAGCCAGATGTACACCCACTAGAACCCTATTTTAGATTATTCTGCTTATGAGGTTAGAAGAAGGCACGGCACATGATATGGAGCAACCTACTTGTACATCAGGTAAAATGTAACATTCGGTCGAGTATGTCGTGTCACACAACCGAGGATCTCGAATGGTGTGGTTTGTTTGCATTGGCTTTGGTGCGGGTGGGCCGGCACCTGGAGGTCAAGGCCATTAACAAGGCCTGGTCGCATCATAGTCACGTCGTAGTCGTGGTGGTGTGCTGCAGCGCTTTGATGCTTTGGGATACAGGGGGTGATAGGGGTTTCGGGGTTTTGGTCTTTGGGACTTTCGGGTTTTTGGATTTGCCTTCAGTTCAAGGAATTCGGTAATTTGGTAAAACCAGTCCAGTGAGTCCGCATCCGGTGCTTGCAGGTCTGGGGCGTTGCAAAGGACCTTTTCGAGGGTGCAGAGGCTGCAGCAGTTGAGCTCCAGCCAAATGCAGTGGAGACTTGCCGGCAACGTGTGCCTCAAGCCCTGACAAAGCTGAATTGAAGCTTTCCTGATTCGAAGTGGGAATGTCTGCAAGGTTCTGAAGTCGACGCGGGGTGCGGCTCAAGCAGTCATCACGCAGTATGTGCCATGCTTGGACAGTGCTTGACAGAGGACCAAAGACGTCATGTCGCAGCTAGTTGCCTTGACTGCAAACCTTACAGAGAATCGAGGCAACCATGAGTGGGCAACGGCTGGCCCACTTCTTCCGAAATTCTGTGCAGAGTCGCAACTGGATGACGGCCGCTCGGGGGATGGGGCCTTTGTCCTTTTTGGTGTAAAAGGTTGGAAAAACCTGCTTTTGCTTGCTTGGTGGAGGTGCGGGAACCACAAGAGCCACGCAAGGTCGTGGAGATGGTGCTTCGAGAGGCGAGGGCATTATATTTAGAGTCTATATAGAGCTTGGGTTCGACACGATCTGCAAGCATCGTAGAGAGGCAGCCGCGTTTCATCCTGCCTTCGGATGAAGACGGGTTGCAGAATCGCATCCGTGCACGCACGAACCTACCAAGAGCTTTGGGACGGGACGGCTAGATTAGTGTTTGCAGAGATGAGACAGATGTCTATAGATACATATGATGTAAACATAAATAAAGCAATACATGCACGTTTTGAAAGTTACATAAATGCTTAGACAAAGATATACGTACAAGGAAATCTCCTCCGAGTTATAAACCTCACCCAATATACAAACCGAAGAGGAGATTTCAATCAGGGGATATGAGGGACCCCAGGGATCCTTCCAGGGTACTTGTAGACTATGACGGTATCGAATCCCTCTCTCTCTCTCTCTCCCTTTTTCTTTCTCGCAGAGTTTAAGTTTAGAGAGCGACTGTGTCCTAGAACGGTTTAGGGACAATCCCCGCATCCGAAACCTTACGATTGCAAGAGCGAGCGTGCACTAGAGCATATGAGTTGAGTTGACTGCAAGAACTGCAGCCAGCAGCAACCGCAGGAAAGGGTCGGTGCCTGCCCAAAGAAGGTTGTAGAATACAGCGCCGAGCAATGGGAAGAGACCAAAACTGACCGTCCAATAGTGAAACCCGGGTCCGGGAAAATGGGGTTTCAGTATTTGGAGTGGGGATTAACCCGGGGAAGAGATTATATGTGTGTGTGTGTATATATATATATACATACAATGTATGTACATATGTTTACATGTATACATACAATTACATACATACATATATGTTTAGACATTCTATGCACATACATATACAAACAAATAAATAAATAATACATATATATATATATATATATGTACTATATAAATACCGACACGAAGGGTGGATGTAGATGCATAAAAATACGTAAGTGTATGTGTATGACAATGTAAATACATGTTACCTTCATGCCGAAACACCATGACTGGAAGAGATGCAAAAAGACGATGCTGTGCGAGAAGGTGCACGCCTTCGATGCACAGCTGGCGCGGCTGCTGGGTGATCCCAGGAAACCAAAGACAGGTGGGCTTGTTGCTACAGCTGACTTTCGCTGTCCTACTCCGGTCTGTCTGGTCGCTTCCAGGAAGTTTCGGCTTCAGATTATTGGGGACCAGTCATCGGCCAGGCGACCACCGAAGGAATCTGTCCCGCTTCAAGAACTCCATGGAGCTGGAAGTAGAGCGTCTCTGGGCCAAGAAGCTCCAGGCAAGAGTGGGTGGGGCTTGCTTGGACACGGAAGTCAAGTCGATGCCCTGAGGTGTTTGCTCCGATTCCCTTCAACAGGAATGGTGCGATTGTTGGCATACTGCGGATTGCCTTCAAGGCAGGAAGCCAGGTCGTCCGGCTGGCGCTGTCTCAATTGAATTCCAGGCCTTCTTCGAGTACGTAAGGGAGGAGACTTTCGGGAAATACGGCCTTCAACAAATCCAGCTTGACTGTGCCTTTATTGCAGAGATGGCACGGTCCCCAGGTTGTGCCAACGCCAAGCTTCAACCTTCAGTCCGCGTTGTTTTTCTCAGGTCAGAGACTTCGTGGAGAACGATGATGCAAGTGTTCTGGACTACGCGGGTTGAAAATGCACAAGGTTTCTCAGCACCACACGGAACTACCATGCCAGGACAGCTTGTTGGACGAAGTCGTTGCTTCTGCCCAGCTGCGCTGCGTCGAGCCAGTGGCCATGGATGCGCCGCTGAGCCTTCACATGGCATCTGCGATTGTAGTAGGTTTCGCGTGCTAGATCGCGTGCTGCCCGGCTTTGTTTGACATGCCTTGAGAACGTCGCACGCCAGGTCAGTGGTCGAAGCCCGCTGTGAGGAGCAGAAGAAGAAGTTTAGATTCGACTAGTCCAGGATGAATCGACTTGGAGCGCGCTGCTCCGTTTCACCGGACACACGCCGAGTACAGGCCCGACAGCTTCCGCAGCCAAAGATGCCCAGGCTGCGTGCGGAAAAGAGCTCCATGCCACGGTGCAACATCTCCGTCACCTGCGACTCGATTGATTGCTGATCGAACGTGACTTCCTTATGCTGAGGCACTGGTGGGGGAATCGCTTTGTGGATCTATGTGCTGCTGTCGTGGCCGATGCGTTGGAGGACTCTCACTGAGAATAGAAGCTGAAAGACAAGACACCTCTTGACCGCGTTTGAACTTCCGCGCTTTGATTGGGACGAGAATCGTAGAAAGCATCGTCTTTGCTGCTGGGTTGTCACCAGGAGTCCAGCTACGGTCTGGTTTCACGCTTGCTCCAGAAGGCAGATGCCCATAGCCAGAGCATGCCAAAGCTATCTCTGGCTTCCAGTGTGCTTGGCCCTGCTTGGCGTCTGGCGTGGTCTATCCCTGGACAGGATGTGGATATCATCGAGCGCATTTTGGAGAAATGCGGGCGGCTCCAGGACTGCTACTGGATTTGTGCCTTCTGCGCGCTGGCGGCATAAGGGAAGAGTCGTGAGTTTGGCTTCGCCTGCAGTTGCTGGCAGAATCGGCCTGTAAGGTGTAAACCAACATGCGAGCATTTGCGTGCCTCGCTTGCAATATACACGGCATCGTCGCCTTTTCTCACGGTGAGTCATTCCTGCGCTGACCTTCACATCGTGCCGTTGACGGGTCAAGTCAGGATTGCAATCATCATTCCAGAGATTCTCTGACCGCCCAGCGATACCCTGTTTGTGATTGTGGACTTCCCAAGCAACTTGGTGTACTGAACAGCTCTCGATCTCTGCCTATTGGGAGGGGGTGTCTTGCAACAGCAGCGACGTTAAGCCGGCCAGGTTTGCCACACCAGGGTTTTGTAGGCTCCACACGTTTCGGGTTTGCAGCCTGGGTTTTTAACAGTACGGCGGACTAGTTCTGGCATCATGGCTTGGGGGCAGACGAGAGCGAGGGTTCAGAATGGTTCAAACGCCTCTCCTGCCAGATGACCATTCCACTGCACTGTGGCTCAAGGGAAGGCTTGGGCGCGAAGAAGCTTGTCCAGGTGAAAAGGACCGTCTTTGGAGAGAGTGTCGCGTTGAGTGCTTGGCATGAAGATCTTACGGCTGCTTTCCAGGCATCGCCTCAACTTGCTTTGAACAGTCAGGACATGCTACGAGCGTCTCTTCGATCCCGCCTGGTTGCAGCCCGATGGAGTCGTGGTATCACCGCCAGAACAGTCAGGACCCATTGACCACATTTTCACCCTCATCATGGTAACCATTGTGGCTTCGTGTTTGCATTAATCTTGCTAATTTTGTGATGGTCAACCCCTAGCTCAACATCGTGCTTTTTGCTATCATTTACTGTTTGCGTTTGTACTTACCAATACCACAGGTCATTGTCTGCAAAAGAAGGGGACAGGGCTTTGCTGAACCCCTGGTGGGCGCAGGAGCCTCCGCCTCAGCGGGGCGCCGGCAGCGTTGCGGCCACTGCCGCGCTTCCTCGCCGCTGGGTCGCTAATTGGTGCTTCATGTTCCTGGTCATGGAGTCTGCTGTCTGAAGTTCGAAGAAGTGCTCTTGCCGGGAGCTCTACTCGTTCGAGCAAGTTTCCAGCGAGTGTTCCGAAACGCTTGGTGTACAGATGAGGCTGCAAGTGCAGAAGGAGGTGAAGGTGGACATGGCGCATCGGAAGGTTCCTGCAACATTTGGGTGCGAATGGGTTTCCGCTATACTAGGGAAGTCTTCGTGCCTGCCCACACTCCTGCTTGTGCCGAAATCATTGCGGTTTCCGCTCACTCTGTCGACATGCGCATTCTGTCGTGAGTATTGCAAAGGTTTGCAAAGCAAAGCCGAAAAGCGGCAGCATGATGAAATCGCCTCATCGTCATCCCAGCAGCCCCTGCTTTGAAGGAGCTGAGGGCGGCGAGGGCACAGGCGAGGGCGCGGCCCAAGGCGCCCCGCCGGTCGAAGGTGGCGAGGTGGAGGAGCTCTTCGCGTTGCCACTCTTCCGGAAGCCTGCTTTCCCCGGGTGGCTCGGTGTGAGAGATATTACTTTCAAGTCGTGAGTTTTCTTGCACCAAGCTTCCTTTTGGTGTTTTGGGCACAGGTTCTACCACCTGGTTCAGATCACGTCGCCACAGATTTTCGAGTTCATTGCCAACTTACAGGCTTCTGGCCAGGGCCACTATTTAGCTGGATTCATGACGACGGAGCTGCCCGCCGAGTTTGCGGACCCGGGTTTATGACAATGCAGGGGCCCGTAGGCTAAGACGTGAAGAAGAGCTGCACTAACACCCGCCAGGAGCACGCAAAGTAGGGGTTCGATTGTGCGCCCATCTTCCGGGAAGTGACATGCCTGGGCATGCTCAATCATAGTACACCCTTTGCCTTCAATGTTTCGGGGATCACGTAGTTTGTACCTATAGTTCGAATCTGATCCCGTGGGTAAGTAATGTCGTGTTCAAAGGTTCATAGAACAAGCCTGGCGTGAGGATGCGCCGCAGAGCGAGACTGCAGCGCCTTTGGTCTCACTGCCCCCGGATTCACAGCCGCCTGCGGCAGAGAAGAAGCCTCTACGGAAAGACACCGGCAAGGCATCGGAGAGGGGTAGCAAACGAGACTGCAGCAAAGGCCTCAGCCCCAGCCCAAATGCTGGAGTCAGGTGGACAGCGTCGATGAGCTGGTGGAGGCACGGATGTTTCTGCAAGTTCAGAAATTTCGAGGGTCCTTGAGCTTCGTTCGTCTCGCGATTTTCTGGACTGCTGTGCTCCTTTCAAGCGACATGCAAGATCGCCCGGCAGGTCGGCACAAAGCTGCAGGTCACTTACCACAAGAGCATCAATGTGAAAGGGAAGTTGTCCCAGGTTTCGGAGTGTTTATGTCCAGGCTTTTTAGTCGTCTGGGTGGTTTCAAGTTTGTAATTGTAACTTCCTGCTTTGTTTCCTGCGGTTACCGAATGTTTGATTTGGTGTTGCTTGACATGAGCAAGGTCGTCTCTTTGATCAGCCAGTCCCCCAACTCGCCTGGTGGCAGCCTCCTCGTCATGCCGACAGGGAGAATTCGAAGAGCCGCTTCTCTGCGTTGGGCAGTACTCTTTCACTTCCATTTTCCGATGCATTTTACGCCGTTGTCTGCAAGCGGAGCAGCCCCACAGAGATCACGGAGCATGCTAGGATCTGCTATTGGTAGAACCCGCGTCCTTGCGTGCTTTGTATCTTAGTCTTAGTGACTGTCCGTGTTTCTGGTCTGGGATGGCTTAAGCTTTCGGAAGATTGAAGCTGATGACACTGGCTGTGGACAGGTCGGGGTTGCCCCACAAGAGGGACCATCTGTCGGTCCCCTCTTCAAGTTGGAGACGGTTGCATTGCCAAATCAGGTGGCCGCTCGGACCGAAGGGTTTCGTCAGAGGTCACTTGCTGGTTTCAAGTGAAGCCAATCGAGGTTCCAAGTGCGTCCGATGCCAAGCTTAGCATGGAAATTCGGGCACTACACTCCGAGATGGTTGCGACTATGAAGGAGCTTCGTAGTGCCCGGCCCGGCGCTCGCAGCATTGCACACAGTGACAGATGCTTCAAGCAAGGAGCTGCTCAAGATGCCCTTTGTGAACAAGGACCAGTTCGAGCAGGTGATCAGGCATCCCAGCAACTGAGAGCTCACCCCTTTTCCCGTGCCCCTGATTTGCATCACACGCCAGGTATTACAGTCTGGACGATCCGTTGAAGCTGGCGGACCTTGTTGCTTAGCCGAATCTGCATGCGAGGGGCATCGGGGGCCCGAATAGATTGCATCCCTTCAGGCGGCGGGAATGTCCAGCGCACCCAGACAAGACCTCCAGGAGGTCTTGACATGCGAGGCCAGATGTCACACTGGTGCTTTAGCATATTTACCCTTTGTGTATATGTGCACATATGTTTTTTTTCTCTGCTTCTTAACATCGTTATCCAGCAGGTATTTGCTTTCCAAACAAGTATCAGGCAGCTTTCGTGCCAACCTCTTGCTCAGGATCCCACGGAGAGGCTCCGGAAGGTGCTTTTGATCTTGAAGAAGGACCCGGGAGTTCCAAAAAACAGGGGGCCCGAATCTAGAACCGAAACTACAAGGACCCGAAATGCATCGTAGGTTCGTTCGTCCTAGCCGGGCGGGAGGCACAAAAGCATGTTGGCAGAAAACCCCACATGCAAGACCCCGCCTTGTCTGTCAGTCTGAATGTAGTTTGTAGATTGTAGACTATAAATATACAAATAAATAAATATATACATTTATATATATATATATATATATATGTATTTATTTTAGTATTTATGTTGGTGTGCGTGTGCTTTTTCATCGGGGTGACTTTTGAGACTATAATCATTGGTTTCAGGCAGATGTATGTGTACAGAAGTACCGCGAGGAGGCTCGCAGGGACTGAACACAAAGCTTCACCACGGGCTTAATTACACTTTCCTACGTGGTTTTCTTCTCACTCAATCCCAAAGAGTGGTTCCTGCAACGAACACACACACACACACACACACACACACACACACACACACACCTTCGCAATAACTTTGCACGACTACTTGCGAACTGGCATTTTTGCATGATTTTGCATGAATGCAAGTGCGGCTTAGATACACGTCCTTAAGAAACAGTTGCATCAATGCCAAGCCATTTTATAGGAGTTACCCTGCAACGCGGGCTCGTCCTTGCTAGGTGGAAGGGAACACATGCAGGTAAACATGTGCGCGCTTGAGGGAACCAGTCGTTATTGCACCTGTCATAATGCGCAGGACCTTGAGAGCACGCGCCTTCAGAGCCAGCGTGCGCCTCAGGAGGAAGCAGCGCTGGAGCTGCGAAAGCTTCCCTGAAACCTCAGCATACAAGCATATGTTGAATGCTGGCTTTTACGACGGATGTCTTGCTAGCAAGCAGCATGAGTGACTAAGAGGTTCATTCAAACTGCGAGCGCGGCTAATACATCTACCAACATGTAGAACCCTGTCAGTCGTCTGCAGCATGCTAGCTTCGATTCTTTCGCACGGACTGTGCCCATGGCTACACGATTCTTGACCATGTTGCCATCGTCAGTGTTCGTATTCCTTCTGCAGTCAGGACAGTCATGGTCAATTTCGAATCTTGTTCTTCCTTCTCTCAGCTTGCAATGCAGCCGGCTGCCCCGCTATCTGGTCATTACAACCGGCTTCGAACCATTTGCTCTCCTTTTTCCCGATAAAGACTTTAGTTCCTTCCGAAGGATGTTGTTTTCCATGTGTCAACTTCTGCACTCACACTCGAGCGTTGTCCGCTTCCTTCAGTCTCTCTCAAGTCATTCGAGCGGCCTCTCATTGCAGTACAGGTTTCGGACACAGATCGAGGACAAGTTTGCAAAGGAGAACAAGCAACTCGAAGACAACATGCTGCAGCACTGCAATATGGGTAGTGTAAACGTCTGTCACGAACCGAGGAAGTTCATCCTCATGCAACAGCTCCGCTACATCAAGCGCGAGTTAAATCTTGAACGGGATGACAAGCAGTCGATCATTGCTGCCTTTAAGGACGCCGTTGCCGTGGCGGACAAGCTCTATGAACGTCCAACTGCTTTTTGTGGTTTGCCAGGAGTGTATCAAGAATTTAGGCGACAAGGTCCCTGAGGAGGCTGCCAAGGTGATGGACCAGGATTCCGAGAGCTCAATGCCATGTCAGCTTGCTACCTTTCCCGACACTGTCGGTGTGTGTGTGTGTGTGTAGGAGCTAAGCAAGCTCGGCACCCTGGAGCCGCAATCCGCAGAGTTCAATGCTACTCTACTCGAGACATTTTGAGACTTCCGCACTGCGCGTGCTGTGCCTGCCCCCTCCCTGTGCATCGAGGTTTCAAGAACTTACCTCGAGTGGCTTACTGCTCTTCCCTGGGGAAAGTTCAGCGAGGTGCTGCAGCCATCTAGGCTCATCGCGTCCCGAGTTAGCGACTCCCGAATTTGCGGCAGGACAACACTGACATTGAGAAGGCTGAAAAGATCCTGAATGAGGCCGTGGTGCAAGTGCGAAACTTTGTTTTTGCATCGACATGACTGATCATGACTGTGCCTCTCAGTTGTCAGGACCACTACAGCCTGGAGGACTCTTGCCACAGGATCACAATGGCATGACACTGCGAGTGTTGCAGGATGTCAAGGAGCGAATCCTAGAACACATGGCCGTGAGCTTCCTCAAAGGCACCGGGGTAGTGCCAAGTTCCAAGACTGCGCGCAGTTTTGTACGGGACGACTTCGCCCTGACAGAGAACCTGCCTGCCGTCAGGCTCTGTGCATGGGAAGATTATGTGTTTGGTTGGGCCGCCTGGAGTTGGCAAGACTTCTATCGGCAAGAGCATAGCCCGTGCTTTGGACAGGCAGATGGGGACGGGCGGGGTTGTCGCAACAGTGCCTGCTTGACGGCTTAACGCTCACGTCTTCCATCACCGACACACCCACATGATTCCACCGTTTTTTGTGTATTCACATTTATGCACTGTTCGTCCAGATGTATACATACATACGTACACACGCATATATCACACACACACACGCATATATATATATATATATCTATGTATATATATATACACACACTCCTTTAGGTGTGTATTTCTCTGTCTCGGACATGGGCATTCCACCGTATCTACTCGGAGACCCTGTGAGGCAGTTTTTCCGCTTCTCCGTTGGCGGGTTGCACGATGTGTCCGAGATTCGTGGCCATCGGCGAACATATGTTGGTGCTATGCCGGGAAAAATCATACAAGCTCTGAAAATCAAGCCCCTCGATTACTGCATCTATGATTCTGTGACATGTGACTTTTTGTCTTTGCAGGGGAGAGAGAAGACAAGCCATGGTTGAAGGCGGCTGATGATCTGTATCCCGAGGCAAGTCTCGAATCCCGTCATACTCGTGGATGAAGTCGACAAGTTGGGTCGTGACTTCCGCGAAGACCCCAGCTGGGGCAATCACGAATCAGATCAGTAGAGGGTTCGAGGTCATCAGTTCCGTGCTTTGCAGGTGGAGATCCTTCTTCGGCGCTGCTCGAGGTTCTAGATCCCGAGCAGAACTCCGCTTTCAGAGACTTGTACCTGGTTTCTTGGGTGCATTCAGTGATCACCTTTGATCTGTAGCCGACATTTTGGCCTTTCCCAAGGACGTGCCCATAGACCTTTCGAAAGTGCTCTTCATCTGTACTGCAAACGTTACGGACACGATTCCAGGCCACGCCCACATGCTTCATTGTGCTTCATGTCCTTGAAGTCTTCACCTGACTGGAAAGATGTCACTCTTTTGGGAGCTTTTTTCCTTGGCCTGGCAGGTCCTCTTCTGGACCGTGTCATGCCAGCACTACAGCTTCTGTGCGGCCATGTAGCCGGGCCAAATTCGCCCCGAGGTATGGAGGTCATCAAGCTGGCCGGTTACGTTTATGAAGAAAAACTAGCAATTGCCAACCAGTACTTGATCCCTCAGACCATCGCATCTCGGATTCAGTTTCGGGCTCCATGCCATTCCATGTCAAGGGGTTCTGAGATTAGATTGTGCTGCAGGCCACCAACGGCGTCCCCGAGGATCTCATGGAGCTGCAACCAGAGGCTGCTGTCAAAGCTTGTCAACATGGATACATCGCTGAAGCGCTGCGTGCGAGGCTCTTGCGGAGCTCATCCGCGATTATGCACGTGAATCAGGCGTGCGCGAGCTGCGAAAGCTTTTAGAAAAGATCACGCGGATGCTCGGACCAAAGTGCGGCGACAGCAACATTCTGCGCTAGCTAAAATGAGGTAGCTGGATAGTCATCCTTGAGCCACGGTGAGAAATGTATAAAGACAGAGCCCAAGTCTGCAAGGAAAGTGGCCTTGAGCCTTGTTCGTGTGGAGCAAGAAGCGCGTGAGCGCTCCATTATCTCGACAGAGAACTTGCGAAAATTCGTCGGCTGGAACCCTAGGTCCTAGAGAGTTCCTAGACTGTACGAACAGCTCGTGGAGGAAAGATGACTCATGAGGTCAGCCGCCGCATTCTTCGGAGCGGCGCCTCTATCGCAAGTTCGATGTGTCGATACATGCTCAGGGTGCACGATGCATCCAAGGCTTTTCATCCATACCCCGAGTGGTGTCGCCATGGGTTTAGCCTGGACAGCATTGGGGGGCCAAACGCTTTTTGTGGAGGCCAGCTGAGAACTGCAGATGTAACAGGGGCCTTTCGGAACTGCTCTGAGTAGCCGGAGGCCCGCGGTCGCGTGCCTGAAAGCACGGTGCCTTGGATTAGAGATATGCTCGAGCAAACACCACGTCGGAGTATGTCGGGGTCGCCGTTTGCGAAGCTAAGGACAGCATGGCAGAGGCTAGCCCATCTCTGGATGTAACAGCAGCAGCTGACAGCACCAGCGATACGCTGCTCGGTTTGTCTGAGGGCGGAATACAGGGATGGAGCAGCGAGCAGCCTGTGCACTTGAGTCAGTAATTTGCCCATTGCAGCGTTTCAGAAGGTTTTCTGAGAGAACCCCGCTTGTCAAGCTTCATGCTTGTAATTCGGGCCTTGAGAAAGGCCGAGAAAGTCGTAAGATCCGAAGTCCTTGCGACGCTAATCTTACCGGCTGCTAGTAAAGATGACGACGGCTGAGGCCATCATCTAGCTCTAAGAGCCCGCGGCCGCAGAATGCGGGACCGCGCATGAAGGTGACCGGAAAGCTGGGAAAGGCCGGCCTTTGTGCTGACATCGTGGGCGAAGGGTCGGTAGGTTCGGAGCATGATCTGAATGGCCTGAGCAGCTGTGGAGACAGGGAGCCCGCAATGGGGATCGATTCCTCCGGCCTGCGTGCTGCCAGGTGATGGGCGAGTCCAGTGAGATCGCTCTCACCTATGCGCGGATCTTCCTGCGTGAGCTTGAACCAAAGAATGAGTTCCTAGACCACGTGGCTCTGCTGCACTGTACCAGGCCCTAGGTTCCTGAGTCCGGTTCAAAAGCGCGCCGAAGAGCGCAGCACCCAGGCACACATCCACATGAACATGCCAGAGGGTGCCATTCCAAAGGAGCTGCTACAGTCCGTGTTTGGAAGATGGGGCATGCGCAGATATACGCAGCATCATGTCCGGGAGGATGGGCCATCTGCCGGAGTAACAATGACATCAGCTTTGCTCCCCGGTATCCGAGTCAGAAAGATTTCAAGCATCTTTTGTGTAGTATATTATATATGATCCCGGTTCGGCCGGCCCCCCCCCCTCCCCCCCCAATGGTTTCCTCCTCCCCCTCCATGTGGTGTGGTGTGGTTGTGGGTTGCTTCCCCCTC